>VSMD01054394.1:0-62578 GCA_008750895.1 Mirza zaza | reverse complement strand
TGTTGCATTTGATTAAATGCTTTCTTTTCATCTACTAAGATGAGCATATGACTTTTGTCCTTGATTCTATTAACATGGTTTCACACTAATTGATTTTCGGATGCTCAACTAACTTCATATCCCTGGGGTAAATCCCACATTATGGTGTATAATATTTTTGTGCATGTTGCTGGAGCTACTGAAAAACTTTTGTGGATTCTATAATAACCAGATTTGTGAAGGAACATCATTCTGGATTTCTCAGGTTTGGCTTGTATGTATGTGACACGTGAAGTCCAGAATGGTGGAGGGTGACTAGGGTCCAGTCTGAATTTGGGGCAAAATCAAACATGAAGCCTCAACTTTGTTCTAAAAGAAATAAGAATGAAGATTTAAAACGGAATAATTGAGCCTTCAACCAGTGACAAACGAGCCAGATTTGCCAATTTCCTTTGGCTTCTCTAGAAAGAATACATTAGTAGTGATGCTTTCTTTATTCTGTGGTCATTTCATCACATTCCCTTCGATAGCCTACTTGTAAGTGCATTTCCAGTAGCAGCAACAGGATGATCTGTGTATAGTGACCTTCCCTTGCTCACTGTGAGCCAGTCCCTCAGTTCTGTCACATGACACCAGTCAGCTCAACTTCCCACATGCAAACAAGATTCAGGAGCCACCCTGCAACAGAGTCAGGTAAAGCTGGAGATTTTTTAAAGTTAAAGAAGCCACTTTTGTACAAAGAACAATTGAAGATGGTTTAACATTGCGATAGGAAAGAGAAATGATGCTATTGTCTTAAGGAAAAATCTAGGATTAATGAACTATGTATACTTTAGGTGTTGAGCTATAGGCTTTATATACAACATCCTCTCTAACTCTACAGTCTTCCCAAAGGGCAGTTGCTCATATCCCTACTTTGCAGATGAGAAAGCTGAGGTCCTGAGATAATTACCTGACCAATGTCAAACAGACAGTGGCTGTGCCAGGTGAGATTCAGCCATGTGGAACTCAGCACAGGGCTGTGGTACTAAACCTGCCTTACTCTTGGTTCCATGGATGGAATCCTTTATTTGGGGTGAAAAGATATAAGTGCCACCTGATAGCCACCAGACTGTATGGGAACTAATATGTTCCCACCTCCCTTTCCTCATCCATAAAGTAGGGACGAGAGGACATCCTCAGCCTCTTTCCCAAGTTCTCTTAAAGACCGTCTGAGAGGTGATGCTCATCAGAGAGTGAGGACAACAGAACACAACATAGTATCTGGGAGCTTTATTCCAGCCAGTCCACAAACATTCCCTGACACTTGCAATCTGGTGCTGGCCTCAGTGAGCAGATATCGTCAGAAAATAATCAGACTCCCCTGTAACGTAAGAATAGGGAAGGCTTTGGGGTGTGCCCAAAGGCAGAACATTGGGCCCAGAGTGTTTATCTGCCCGGAAATAACAAAAGAATTTATTTTGTTTATCATATTTTAAAACTTATTCTTTTAAATCAACACGTATGCAATGTTTTTGCAAACTTAAGTTTATCTCCGTTGTTGTTTGCAACACTTAAAATCTAATCTAGAATATAAATAATGTCATAAACCACTCAACTTCAGTTACGTCACTGGGCTCCTGTATGTTGTACATGTTGTGCGTCAATTGTTCCCACGTTTGCCATGGAACGTTTTAATGGGGTCTGGGCACAACATATTAACAAAGGTGCTTTGAGATTTTCCTTTTCTCCTAAAGCGAGGAAATGCAAAGAGAGAAGCTGACCGAACAGAGCTACCTTGGGGCTGCAGAGGGAAGTGCTGACCACCGCTCAGTTCTGCCCAACTGCACGTGGAAAGCCCGGCCTGGCCCTGTGGAGTGTGACACCTGGACCGCTCTGCAGCAGGTGACTGAGAAGTGGACAGGCTGGTTCCCATTCCCAGCTCCAGCAGAAGCTGTTTGTGTTCCTCAGTCATTCTGGGAGGTTCGTCGACCTTCAATGCTTCCCCTCCCTCACAATGTCACATTGGGAAAGCCACTTTACTTCCCAGAGATTCAAGTGACGCTCCCTAATAAAATGCTTTGCTGATTTCTCGGGTCTACGAGATAGACAGCAATCAGAAGCTCCGTGGCAGTGTGACCTCCGATGGATGACCTTCTGGGTCCCGCCACCCCCTGCCCTCTGCCTTCACTGGGGCCACGCCAGAACTTACAGTTCTCTTCACCAAAGCGGTGTTGCTTGTCCCATCTGTGCCCGCCTGGCTTCCGTTCCTCCTTCAACACGTGGCTCCGGCGTGTCCTGCCCCGGGCAGCGCCTCGAGGCCTCCAGGCTGGCAGGGCCAGACCAGGACGCCTCCCCCAGTGCCAGGTGCTGATTTCCCCTATCACAGCTGCACGTCAAAGCCAGTTTTGAAGAGGGAAGTTCCCTAATGATTGTAACACTGCTCTCTGGAAGCGCAGAGCCTGGTGCCCAGTACACGCTGGTGCTTGTGTCATTGCCGACGAATTAACCAATGGGAAATTGTAAAGACGGGGCATTACCTTTCTAATGGCCGTCACCGCATTTGGCGTAGCCATTCACACTTGTTTAATGTCAGATTTAGTAGGAAGTACAAAATATCAAACCAACTTGGTGAAATGCTGTTGATAGACGTTTATGTTGAGACGATGTATTGTTAACATTATACACTAAGAAAAGGAATTAAAAACACGCCATGCGTTCTTCTATGTACTTTGCAAATATCAATTCATGTAATCCTCACATGACCCTCTGCATTCTGTGTTATTCCCACCCTCATTAGGGAACAGGTACAGGGAGTTAAGCACCTGGCTCAAGTTCAAAGATCTACAAGGAAGAATCAGGGCCTGCGCCCGGGCAACCTGTGTTCCGGGTCCATGCTCGGCGCACCTGGGCCAGGGATCCTTGGCAAGTTCTTCCCCCAGGGCTCTGTGACCTTATTCACAACCCTGCGGAGTAATCACCTGGCTTTACTGAACTCGTTCATTTTCATTCTGATTTTGCTGAATAGACTGCAAGTTCTTTAGTTATAAAGGTCATATTTCCCCACGTTTTTCAGAGTGCCTGGAAACTAATTGGTGCCAATTTTTATTTATTTATTTTTGTTTTTGTTTAAGGAGTAGAAGATTAAAGATTCATTGAGCTGTGGCATCACCGCACGCCTCTGGAGAACCCGAGGGCAAAAGCTGAGAGCTGCAAATGCCTAAGGGTTCAACTGGTGCTTCTCAGCTCTGCCAGAGATCTCTGGTGTCCAGTGAGCTAGTAAAAGTTGTTCAGCAGAAAACAGCCATCTTGTTAAATGCTTAAGAAATATAAAATGTGGTCTTTATTGTCCTCTTTTACATTGGCTAAATAAATTATATTCATGGTCCATCCACCAGTGGACATTCGTGTCTTGGTTTCCTAACTGCAGATTAATTCTTAGCAACATCCTCACTCAAACCTCCTTATAAAACAATCTCATGGGATATAAAGAGGATATGAATTTGCCTCCAAGACTGTAACTTAATGGTCATTCTAGGATGGAGAGGAAAGACAAGGGAAGGAGGGAGGGGGGAGCCAAACAGCTGTGTCAGGAAAGGAACAGACATTCCCTGGCTCTGGCAAGGGTATAACAAAGAACTAACCCCGCAACGGATGCAATCCTGCAACAGGCATGAAAAATTGCAGTCTATACATTCAGGCCATGGCTGAAGAGGATGAGTGTGCAGGAGGCTGTATTGGTGATTTAGGTTCACCTCTCCAAAGCCCACTGGTGGAGAGACTGGATTCCCAGACCTGAAATGTGCTACAGTCTTCGGAGCCTTGCTCTGGTGGAGCCTTTGTTTCCCCTATGAACTCTGAATTTAGTGAATTTAAATGAGCATGAACGGCAGGAGGATTTGAGCTGGGGCCAAACACGGGTTGTCATATTTGAAGGCTTTTGCATATACATTGATTTATTCCGAAGCATAGGTGTGTAAACATTCCAGAGGCCTAACTGGTCTGTCTCATCCAGTTAGGGTCCAAAGTGTCCTAGGAATCCATGTAACTCAGTCTCTCATCTCTATGTAGAATGGTTATCAAACCACCCAGAGTTGGGCACATCTTCAAACATTACTGAAAGAGAGGACTGACTATTCTGCCCTGGAACTTCTTCCATTTCCATTCAGAATATGATGTCTGTGCTGCAATCACCTTACTCGGTTCCTGAGAAGTGAGTTTCAAGACAGCCCCAATCTGGGGGCCGCGCCCTCCCTCTGACCTTCCAGCCCGGCTGCCTTCCTGCCTCCGTCTTCACCCAAATTCACTCCATCTGATACAAGGAGGAGAAATGTATAAAAATAATCTTTCCCAAATTATTTTTCTGTTTAATTAAAAATGCGGTAGTTAAGCTCAAGTCAATTAATATTTGTGGAGTCCTAGCTAAGTGTCTGATACTAGAAGAATTTAAAAAAAGAAAGAGAGACAGAGAAAGAGAAAGCACAGCCCCTGCATGAAGCCTAAAGAGGTGAAACCAAACCTACAGCAACAGCAATGTGAACAATGAAACCTCTGAAGTTTCGAATGGGACAAAACCCATCCATTTAGACCTGTGTTCCCAAAGGCATGGTCCACCACGTACCTTCTGCATCAGAATCATCCCAACGTTTATTACAATGGATGTTTTGAGGGTCCACTCAGACCTGGGAATCAGAATCTCTAAGGCTGGTCTCAGAAATTTGCATTTTAATCAGCACACACAAAACCAAATGCTTTGTTCTCTGAATGAGTCAGAGATCCTGTCTTAGAGGCAGTAGAATTAAGGATGATCGAGGTTTCGAAAATAAGAAATCCCAAAGGCATTTTGTGCACAAGGAACAGTAAGGCGATGCCACTGGGAGAAACCTTGGAGGCACATGGGACAGGAGTCCACGCTGGCCGGAACACAGCGTTTGTGAAGGAGAGCTGGGAGAAGAGCTGACCGTGAACTTGAGGCTTCTGCCCCAGGAAAGGCTAATATTTGTTCACAGGCTGCTAAAGGGGAAACCCACACTTCTGTTAATTTTTGTTAAGCTTCTTATCTCATGAGGATATTTAATTATTTTTTCAACTTACCTTGGTTACCTAGCATGATATTGTAAAAACAATTTGAGGTTTTGCTTTTAATTAAACCAACCTTGATTTAAATTCTGGCTGCATCACACAGTAGCTCTGTGATGTGTGCCAAGCCACCTAGCACCTGTGAGCCTCAGTTTGTCCACCAACAGAATGGACATAGCAACCACCAATTTTCCTCAGGGTTTCGCGGTAACGCACAGTAGCGACCCAGCACAGAGAGGCACTCGATGAAGGGAAGCTATTACTAAAGAACTGTTGGGCTTCTAGAATACTGGGAAATGAGCTAGCTTTTTCGTGACTTCTCCTTGGATCTAACAAATCACCCTCTGATTTTAATCTTCAGATTCAACCTTCTACCTGGCATATTTATGATTTCACTGAATTTCAACTTTTGAAGCTCTTTTAAAAGCACGTCAGCCTGGGACAGCACTGAGTCCTTGTGTTAGGATGGCCTGGTGCCAAGGCAAATGTTTAGGCTTGGCTGAGGGCTTGACAAGTTGCATTCAGTGAATGTTCTATGCTTTAAAGAAAATGAAAACCAGGGAGCTTTTTTGGGAACAGAGGGTTGGCTTCTCAGCTGGTGCATAATAGCCACACAGGTGCACTGCCTCCCGGTGACACGGGGTGAACATTTGACCCACAGAGCCCAATGAAGCTGTCCCTGGGAGAGCCTGAAGCAAGTGCAGCTCGGAGTGTGTGCAGCCCTGTTTGACTTGGCTGCCGTCCCTGCAGACCTGGCGGTGGGTACAGCCCAGAGGAAAACAGCCTTGACGCTGACTTTGGTCACTGCAATGCTCTGGGCCACCTGTGGGTTTCATGACCTACCTTCCCTTGCCCACGGCATCCAAGCCAGTTAGTTTGTGTTCCCAGAAAAGAAAGATCCCATTGCTCTCTTGCTCCAGTGCTCAGTATCTGCTCGGGGTCGACGCCTAAAGGCACTCACCTGTGTACACCTCTGAGTGCAGGCGCCGGGCCAGCTGCACCATCAGAAGTCTTTGTTAACTCTGGGTGTCTCTCCTATTTCCAAGCGTCTATAAATACACAAGTTCTATTGCAATGGGGAAGAAACCAACGTTCAGTGAGCACCTGCCTCGGGCCAGGTGCTTTCACAGGCTGTACCTTGTTTAATCCTCTACCCAACTCCATGAGAAAGGAGTTCGTATCGTTTATTGATAAAGACGGTGAGGTTTCGAAGGTTTAAGTAACCTGAAGCAGCCAGGATTTGGACCTGGTCTTCTGACTCCAAGTTCATGATCTTTGCATTTATAATATTGCTTCGATTCCAGCCCCAGTTCTGACATTGGCTAGTAAGAGCAAGTCACTCCTCTGCTTCAACATCTCTGACTCTATTTATGAAATGAGGGCTATGGACGCGCTGCCTCCCTAAGGACTCTTCCCATTCTCCTTATGCTGTGGGCTTCCACACCAACACCAGGGACACAATGCGGGGAGTGGTGTCCGTTGCTTCCTTTAGTCAGCCCCTGCTAGAAAAAAACTCTGTGTGTGTGTGTGTGTGTGTGTGTGTGTGTGTGTGTGTGTACACGGAGGGATAGAGTGGGGGGACGGTCTGGATGGAATTCCACTGTGGGTCTAGGGTGGGAGGAAGACTCTGCGTGTAAGTGGGTGGGCCCTTTCCTACCAACACAGACAGCACAGCCCCTACAGGCCGTTTGTACAACCAAGGGAAGCAGCGGCCACACACAGAGGTACCCGCCCACACTTCCATGGGCATTAGCACCTGCCAGGCGCGCTGTGTGCTGTTCCTGCACATGGACCCATTCACCTCCACAGCGACCCTAGGAGAGACATGCAGGCATGTTTCCCATTTTGCACAAACATGAGGAAACTGAAGCACAGATAGTTCCCAGGCACAGCTGAGAAGGGAGGCGCTGGGATGGGAACCTGCTGGTTGCTCTAACCGTGACGTGCGGTGCTCTGACAAAGGCGGACACATGGGACCTGCTCCTTAAGAAACCTGCTCTGTCTGTTGAAAAATGAATCGAACCAGTGGTGCATCCCTTCACAGCAGCACTTGGTTTAGGTGGGATCTCCAGGGAGCCACAGCCGAGAAGTCGAAAAAGATCTGTTTTGTGGGGAGCAGAGGTCTCCACTCCCTGAGCTGTCTCTGCCACTGTGCTGCGTGGGCGGGACAGGGTCTGCTTCCCTGTCAGCTAGTGGGATTAGAAAGTAGGAATGGATCCATCAGTACCCCAATCTTCCTCGCTCGTTCTTATCGGGGGCGAGAACTTCAATTACATAATGGAGATAAAGAATATCAAAAATACTGCCAGGGAGCGTAGCACTTACAATTACGTTATTATTTCTTTACATATCTGCATCTCCAATAATCTATGAGGAGCTGAGTGCAGGAAACACAGCCTTCGTTTCTGCCCTCCAGACCCTAGAGCAGGTCAGAGCACAAAGCGAATGGCCCTATCTCCCTTCCTTCTGCACTGTGTGCAGGTGCGATGACTCCCCAGGTGCCAGGTGGAAAGGCAACACAAAAGTATGTCCCATTGCCAGGTGAGGCCTCTGGGTCTTGATCCTTATGTCCAAGAGCCATCGGAATGGAACCGGGTGATGACCTTTACCCAGAAGACCACTGGGAAAACTTCAGAGCTGAAGGATCTGTATAGTCGGCTGTTATAAATGTATTCATGTATCAGAGAAAGTGGGTTGAGTCGGCTTCTGAGCACACATTCAGACAGCCTTTCGGCATGGATTTCATTTACAGAATCATCTTATTAATGAAACCAAATTGATTCAAGTAACACAACTGCAGCTTATAGTTTCAAGGCAAGCACTTTGGAGGGACAGAAAGAGAATGAGGTGGGGGGAGAGAAAGAGGATGTCGCAACGTGAGGACTCCTTGGTATGCCTGCCTTCGCTCCTCAGGTGCAGCAGAAACGGCACACGTCTGGTGTTTAAACCTCTTTTTCTACATGATTCTGAACTCTAGCCTCATTGCATGTAAGCACATGTGCCTGTAACCTCTACTTACTTACCAAAATGCATGACAATCTGTTCAAAGAAATTCAAGTTAATCCCATTTGAAAATTAGGCAATTGCCAAATTGTTTCAACCTGGTACGACAAACAGACCTTCTGGGCTGTTTCGAACCCCTTGAAATAATATGCAAAATTTGATCAGATATCACTCACTTTCTTATGAAATCATCAAGAAGTTTTAAAAAAAAAAAAGGAGAATGCCAAGCACTGGGGTTGAAAGTGAGCCCTCCCATTGGTTGCTGATTTCAGAGAGCACAGTACACTTTGGGAAGTTGTTTGAACACAGGTGCACAGGGAACCGGTGGCTCCCACACACCTTTTGGCTTTATCCCAGGTCCCGTGTCAGCTGGAACTGTGACCGTCCAACAAAAGAGGATGCTTCTGATTTTAGTGGAATCTGGCCACTGAGATGAGTTTGGGATAGGTGTCTCCCGGAATGCCAAGTACTGTCAGGAAAAGTCAGTTTAATTAAAAATGTGTCATTTCTCCCCATAGACCCATAGATATGGAAACCCAGGATATCAGAAAAGAGGAAGCTTAATGGTTTGTGTGTGTTTCTCCAGAAACATAAACACGAGACCTCAGGAGAGGAGTCAGATAATGCCTAAGATGTATAAAGGCTGGGTTAAGGCCCTGTCCCTAAAGAGGCACTGAGTTGAAAAGAATGTCATTGACTCCAGTTCAGAGGCGCCTATACTGCTCAGCCCTGCCTATCTTGCTTCTTAAAAAGTCATAGTCCTAGTTCCCATTTCAGACTTGTGGAATTGGGATCTCTAAGGTGATATTTGAGGATCAATGGCTCTGAAGAGCTCCCAGGTTATTCTAATGTATGCCATGGATTAGGTATTCTTTATTTGAATGTCTTATTTTATAAATGAGAAAAGCAAGACCCAGCGACATTGGCCGAGTTGCTCAAGGCCACCCATCTGGCGAGCGGGGAGCCCCTGTTACGATCCAGCTCCCCCCATTCCTGCCGCAGCTTTTAAAGGAGGCTGCAGAGGACACACACACATTGCATCGCTGGCCTGACGCAGGTTTCACTTTGAAACCCTTTTGTTTAAAGAAAAGGAATCTCTTCTCACTTGGCAGGCTGCCTTCTCTTCCACCACAAATAATTCTTTCTTTCAAACAAAGCTAAGCTTTTCTAAAGCTTGGAAAATCCATCCTAATCACAGTGTAGTTTCCCTCTCGCAAGTTCTGCGAAAAGCTTAGCCATTTTCTCCTTGCTGGGCTGTGGAAAAGGGAAGTTGTCTCACACCCCATGGTCATTGTGAAATAGCAGATGGAGTAATTTTACGGGCATTAATCCATTCAATCTGTTTCGTTCGTCTAAAAACGTAAAGAATGTTTACTAGGACCCAGGGCGAGGGCTGGCAAACTTGTTCTGCAAAGGTCAGGAAGTCAATATTTTCTTGGCCACAGGTCTCCATCACGACTGCTCAGTCCTGCCACTGGCAAGCCACCAGGGCCAGACCCCCCTGCCAACAAATGGGTGTGACAGTGTTGCAATAAAACTTTATTTACAAAATCAACTAACCATTTTAGGGACACAATCCAACCCAAAACAGGGGTGGGTTGACTCTGACTCTGTTTTTCTTTGCTGTTATCTACACATGGCTGGGGATCACTCAGAATTCCCTGCCCTCCCCGGCTCCCTCCTCACCCACCCTAACTCACGACCTGGCTGGGAGACGCTTAAGAGGGAATGGAGCAAAGGGTTTGCTACAGTCCTTACCAGAGGAGGTCCAGTAAGTTTTAGTGCCAGTTATCTTAGTAAGGGGGAGCACAAACAAGCTATCCCAGTGGGAGAGTCCATACACCAAGTGAAGGAGGTGACAGAACCTTAGATATGTTCATGACATCCTCAGGACAGGAAGCTGCTAGTCAGGGGAGGAACTGCGACTAGTTGTGTCTGGCTTGGAGGATGCTCTTACAGTGTGAGTTTGCTTAATAATTGGCCGCACCTCGATATGTGCATGCCCCCTTCCAGGTTTCCAGGACAGAGACATCCACACGCCTGCCACCAGCAGCGACAACCTCTGAAAGCAGCAAAGACTCCATGGGAAATGGGGAGGGGCTGTGGAACCACCCGGAATCACCTTCACTGTCAGTTTTCATCTAAACTAGAATGTCAGACTTTGTATGGAGATTTTGGAAACAGGATTGGAGGAGGAAGTTGGAGTGGAGGTCCCTGAGGATTTCACTGGGGATGATAGGATTCTCTAGTCAAGATAAGAGAATTGTTAGAACCAAGAGAAGTTTTAAAAAGAAAGAAAGAAGGAAGAAGAAAAAGAAATCTGCCAGGAAAATTAAGTTCCCCTTAACTTTGGACCATTCTGGTGGTTTGGGACAGGGTTTTGGAGACCTGTGTGGCTTAGAAAAAGGGTGAGCTTACCAGGCAACTGTTATTTGACAATGAACAGGCCCTGTGATATTCTTATAGATCAGAAGCAAACAATATGTTTGACTGGTTTCCAAATTTTCCACTGTTTATAAACAGGAATATAATTTCACATAGATTTTTATACAACAGTGTGATTGTTCATTAGGATAAATTCCTAGACAGAATTGCTGATTCATATGCATGGAAATTTAAGAATAATAATATTGTCTATTTGAACTTCAAAGATTTTTAACCATTTATGCTCCAATAACAGTACATGAAGAACTGTATTTCTTTGATTCCTTACCCAAACCATTTATACTCAGTATTTCTGAAATTGTATTAAATTTTTAAAATACAGAAGAAGTTTCTTTTTTATTTGCTTTTTGGGCATTGGAGTTTCCAATTTTAAGTACCGTATCTTTATATCTTTGACTATTTTCAATGGATTGCTTTATTATTTTTGATTTATGTTAGTTGTCTATGTAGAAAGGAAATAAGTCATCCTCTTGCACTATATCTTCCTTTTGTCTTTGACATCCAGTTTCATTTTGTGAGTGTTTTGCCATTCCTAATTTTTTCACTTGTATGTGCTCAAATGTCTCACTATTGTTTTCCTTTATGGCTTTTCAGTTTTGTTTCATACTTAGAAAGACTTTACTACTCCTAATGTCCTAGACTTTCTTTAAGTTGTCTTTTTATTCATTTTTAATTCATTAATAATTTGTTTTGACCTAAGAACTGAGACGGCAATACAGTTTTCCTGATAATTCTCTCATGAATGTAACATCTACTTTTTAGTTTTTGTTTTTGGAGACAAGTCTCACTCTGTTGCCCTGAGTAGAGTGCTCTGGCATCAGGCTATCTCATAGCAACCTCAAGCGATCCTCCTGCCTCAGCCTCCCGAGTAGCTGGGATTATAGGAGCACTAATATGGCTGGCTAATTTTTCTATTTTTGATAGAGACAGGGTATCGCTCTTGCTCAGGCTGGTCTCCAACTCCTGAGCTCAAGGAATCCTCCCACCTGGCACTCCCTCCCAAGTGCTCCCTCCCAGAGTGCTAGGATTACAGGCGTGAGCCACCACCCTTGGACTGTAACATCTACTTTTACACTCTTTGAATCTCACTTTATCGGTCAGGATTCCATCAGAAAAACTGAACCACTAGCAGAGAGATATAATGAGATACATTGTAAGAAACCGGCTTATGCAATTCCAAAATCCACAAAGCAGGCCCTCAGCTCCTGGGCACAAGCTGGGGTGAGACACAGGCAGAATGTCTTCTTCACTGGGACCTCAGCTCTGCTCTTCAGACCTTTCAACTGATTGAATCAGACCCACCCAGATCAGCAAGCTTTTATCTCCCTAATCAATGCCAGCTGACTGTGCACTTCAATCACGTCTACACAATCCCTCCACGGCAACACCTGAGTGAGTGTTTGAATAACTGGGGACTATATCCTAGACAAGGTGACACATAAAACTGCCCCTCCCACTTACCTCTGCTAGTAAATATTTTCTCAATGGACTGCCATTATTATTTTTATTTAATATCTTTACATCAATATTTATAAGTAAGATATCCTAGTTTGGATTTTTCCTGGGTTTCTTTTACAATTTTATGCTCTTCATTTAAAAAACAAACAAGAGAAGGGAATTAAGAGTGACCAATGGGGAATGGGGACAGAAGTGGTCCAACTCTCACTCTTTGCTGATGACATGCTATTGTACCAACAAAATCCCAAAGACTCCTCAAATTGATATATGAATTCAGTAAAGTCTCAGGA
This sequence comes from Mirza zaza, assembly GCA_008750895.1. Lineage (NCBI taxonomy): Eukaryota > Metazoa > Chordata > Mammalia > Primates > Cheirogaleidae > Mirza > Mirza zaza. Next base: position 50,345 of record VSMD01054394.1, on the reverse strand, counting down.
TACAAAATGAATGCACACATATCAGTTGCATTCATATACACCAATAACAGTCAAGCTGAAAAATCAAATCAAAGATGCAACACCTTTCACCATAACATCAAAGAAATTTAAATATTTAGGAATATATTTAACGAAGGAGGTGAGAGATATTTATGGAGAGAACTACAAATCACTGAGAAAAGAAATAGTAGAAGATGTGCACAGATGGAAATCCCTACCTTGCTCATGGATTGGTACAATCAATATTGTTAAAATGTCCACTCTCCCTAAAGTGATCTACAGAATTAATGCAATCCCTATTAAAATTCTAGCATCATTCTTTACAGATTTAGAAAAAATACTTCTACGCTTCGTCTGGAACCAGAGAAGACCTCGTGTAGCCAAAGCAATCTTAAGCAAAAAGAAAAAATTGGGAGGCATCAGTCTGCCAGACTTCAATCTTTACTACAAGGCTACAGTAACCAAAACAGCATTTCACTAGCACAAGAACAGAGACATAGACCTTTGGAATAGGTCGGATATCCCAGATATAAAACCATCCTCATGTTGTCGTCTAATCATCAACAAAGCAGACAAAAGTATACACTGGGGAAAAGAATCTCTATTCAATAAACGGTGCTGGGAAAACTGGATATCCACATGCAGAAGATTGAAACTGGATCCCTACCTCTCACCTCTCACAAAAATCAACAGACTTAAACCTAAGCCATGAAACCTTAGGAATCCTTCAAACTGAGGTATCACAAGGTTGGAAAAACATGCACCACAAGTACTCACCGTCAAACTGGTAGTAACTGATCAACACTAAGGTGCTCACGTGGTAGTAGTACTCACTGGGTGCCTGTCAGGTGGAGGGGGGGAGGTGGGGACTAGAGCAGGTGGGGCGGATAAACCCTCAGCTAATGGAAAGGGGGCAGAATGTATGGGGGAAGGACATGCTTGTTGCCCTCACTTGAGTGAGGCAAATGCATTTCATGTAACCAAAATGTTTGTACCCCTATAATATCTTGTATTAAAAAAAGGAAAAAAACAAAAAACTCTGCTCACATAAAAATGGAATCCTCTCTATGTTGGAGGTTTTACAAACTTGAATTGGTCTTTGCAGCAGTCTGGGTCTAATCAGAAGATAGAAACCTCACAACACGTTAAACGGGAAAGTTTCATATAAAGAATTATTAACTATAGTAAACAAGGAACTGATACAAGACAGAAAGAAACCCTGGTGTCCTAGGACCGAGGAAGGGTACCCAAGAAAGCAAAAGCTTGGAAGGGGCTCCAGCCTTGCTGGGGAAGGCCTAGTTTAGTGCGTGGACGTGGAGAAGTTCCAGGTTTAGGCGGCCGGAGCTAGCCCTCGGTGTCCGGGGAGCAGGAGGCCGCCCTGGAGTGCGGGTGGCCAGGGTGCGAGCGGGAGTCCGGCGGCAGAAGGGGTCAGAGTTGCAGGGCTGCACCAGGCCCGGGAGGGCGGAGACGCTGGGCGGGAGGTGCTGGGCAAGGAGCATCTGCTCTGTGAGTGACACTTGGGACCTGGCCACCATGCACAGGAGCTCCCTGAGGTGGTGCAGGCAGCACCAGGCCAGAGGCCTTCGCTGCGGGCAGGGCCTGCGGGCCCCTGGCTCCCTGTCCAGAGGGCCCTGCGAGGTCATTGTCCCTGTCGCTGAGGCTAGGAGGGCGCAGGGGGAGCCTTCTTCAGGGCTGGAGGCAGGGCAGGCTCACCAGGGTCCTCACGCCCTTGGGGGTGTGCAGAGAGCCCGCCAGGCATGCTCGCCCTGCGCCCCCTGCCTACTGCCCGAAACACGGCGGGCGGGCGCTTTAAAAGGAGCGCTGAGCGGTCCGCGTTGGATCACAGCAGGCGTTGCATGGGTGCATTTGGATCTGAAATGCAAAAAGTTGATAGCTGGCACAGCCCTGATCTGAAGAGTCTCTGTTAGTCTTCTTCATAAATACTATTCTGTTTAAGTGTCCTTTTTCAGTTTGAATCAGTTTTGACACAATTTGGAAAGTTATTAATTTGACATGATGGCCAAGTTTATTAAGTCTGTAGTTATTGTTTTATTAATGTAATGGTTAACTTATGCACTTTGTTAATATACTTATTAATAATTCTTGCATAGCATCATTCTATAAGTCAATTCATTTTTGCTGAGGCTACCTGATCACACACTACCTGTTTTCACTAGGGGCCACAGCCAGCAGGCCTCCCTTCTCAATGCTCTGGCCACCTCGGCTTCCTTGGTGTCCAGCCTGTCCAGCATCTCAGGCCTCAGGCGTCTGCAGCTGTCGTCTGCTCTGCCTGGCACTCACCCCTGCACGTATCTGCATGGCTCTCTATTACCTACAGGTCTCTTCTCAAAGGCCGTCTGATCAGAAAGAATGTGATCACCTAACCTAATCCAACAGCATCCCATCGCTTTCCCTTCCTCTGTTTTACTTTAATCCTCAGCACCGATCGCTCTCTGACATATTACACACTTGTTTGTTTACCTCACCTGTCCCGTTACTGGGACACACACCAGACAAAGCAAAGACTTTGTCCCTCTTCACTGCTCTGCCCTCCGTGCTTGGCGCTATGACTGGTACAGGGCGGAGATGCAAAATATTTTTGTGTCTGAGAAAATTGTACCTATTCTTGGACCTGTTGAGGGAATGGGGTGGGTAGAAGCCACTTGGCAACTTTCAATGTAATTAATCACCAGGGGAAATTCATGAAAAGTCACGGGAGTAAAGGTGTGACATGAGACCTGGCCCTCAGGGTCATATGGGTGATTGGAGAGGAGCTCGGGGAAGACCGTCGTTGCTGGATGCCAATCCCTCTTGTAAGTTAGCAACCTGTGCATACACAGCTGAGCGCTGTGTCCCACCTGCTTACAATCCTCTGTCCATGCCTGGGCATACGGCAGGATGATACAGGCACCCTTGTTATGGTCAGAGCTGGTCAGACCTCATAGTCCCTGATCTCCAGAGTCCCCACTGTCACCCCCTACTGCTGGCTCTCAAGCCCTCAGAACACCGCCTGCCTCTGTGCTTCTTCGCTCACCTCTCACCCACTTTTCACCTCCACCAGTTACAACCTACTGTCCTCAAAACACCTGCAGGGTTGTCCTATGATCTGAATGCTTGTGTCCTCCCAAAATTCATGTGTTGAAATCCTGATCCCAGTATGATGGTATTAAGAGATGGGGCCTATGAGATGTAATTAGGGTGGAGCCCTCATGATTGCAACTAGTGCCCTTACAAAAGAAACCCCAGAGAGCTCTCTCACCCTTTTTTGGCCAAGTGAGGATGCAATAAGAAGGTGGCCATCTGCAACCCTGAAGGAAAGAGCCCTCAACAGAACCCGACCAGCATCCTGATCTCAAACCTCCACCCTCCAGAACCGTGAGAAATACATTTCTGTTATCTATCAGTCACCCAGTATATAGTATTTTGTTACAGCATCCTGAACAGACTAAGATAGGCCACAAGAAACAAAACATGAATACTCTACTCTGGAGCATCCTTTGTGTTAGGAAAATCGTCATGGCCAGTGCTGCTATAGTCTCCCTTCTGCTGGTTCATTTCCTGATCATTCCAGCCTATGATGCACGGGAACATGGTGAGTTAAAGATGTAGAACACGAGTCAGATGGGCTGTGAGTAATCCAATAACTTCAGGAAAGCAAAACTCACTGGAACGTTTCTCCTGGCCTTCCCTCCCTAACTACCCAAGGCTTTCACTAATGTGAATTTGTAAGATACTCTTGTTTTACAGTCTAAAACACTTAAAAGACATAAAGTTGACTTGGTGGCTTTTTTTCCCCCCAAGAGATTCCTCTTTAAAAACTTACATATGTTCCATTTTATTGTTTTACTTGCAAAAAAGGGAACTCGAACTTATGGAATTGTTATAATTGTACACCCCCACAAAACCCAACCCAGAGAATTATTTCTATACACATATTAAACTAACTTATCCACTGCAAGGTCCTGACCAATGGGCTTCCAGAGTGGTCCAGAGAAAAATTTATTTTTCCCACTTCAATTTTCCTCTCATTAGATTATTTCTGTTTTCTTCTAAGAAAATGAATTCTCAAGAAAATATCAACATTATTTCTAAAACCTTACTAATGAAGCATACCTAATTTTGTTGTATTAATTTCTATCTTTATAGAAGCATTGTGAAAATGTGAAACGTCAGCCTCACAAAGTTACACATTGGATAAAATATGATATAAACTAAGTAGCCACAGGTTACCCCTAAAGTCTAGTACTGGAGTTTATGTAGTGTTCTAGAATTTTAGAACTCCAAGATAAATGCTATGTAGGACTTTAGAGATTATCTGACTCAAACTTTCATTTAATTCCAGTAAGATTGAGTCCTTCTGGACACATAAAGATCACACATTTCCTGCATTTCCACCCCAATGGGCCTGCGTTGGGACTGGATCTGGAGTGCGGTCTGGGGCCCGAGTCGTGCAGGAGCAGGGAGGAGGATGCGTGGGCGGCAGAGATGGTTGATCTGCACAGCTGAGAGCTCGGGGTCACTCAGGATGACTCTTGACAGCCAAGAGGACGGATCCTGGTCCATGTCTGTTCAGGACCTGCAGGGGAGGCTCTGCCTGTGGTACCTGCAGTGAAGTTTGACGGGAAATCATTTAGCACCAGACACGCTGGAGCACCAGTACAGCTCGGATCGCCACAGGAAACCCGTGCTGAACACACACACCCACACGGGCTCCTCTTCTGCTCTCTGTTCTCTTGATGACACCCCCATACCTCTCTCCAGACGATGCTGTCTGGTCTTCTGGGAGTTGCTGAGAAGGAAAGGTAGTGACCCAGGAATGTGGAGATTTATTAACACAGATATCAAAGGACGGAGGACACATGCTGGTGACTTTGGCCAGAGGGAGGGATACCGTGGTCAGCAGACCCAGAGTGAGGGGTAAGCGGCAGCCACAGGGGAGAAGAGGACTGAGGGGAGTGAGAGGAGGAGAAGACAGTGGTGGGGGCCCCGGGCTCCAGCTCTGCTCATCCGACCTAATAGCCAGGGAGCTGCCCACCCAGTGGGGTGCGCCTGCCGGGGCCGCTGGTCCTCGGTTCCCTGCAGGATGGCAGCAACCTTTGTTGCTGGGATTGGAGACACTCAGAACCACACCTTGTCCTAAAGACAGATCCATGGGGAATGCTTGTGAGGCAGCTGGGGTCTGCTCTGGAGAGAAAGCCACCACATCTGAGCAAAAGGACCTCCTGGTGTGTAGAGCATGCTCTAAAGGCCAACTCTGGAGAAGGTAGGGCAGGTCGTTTCAGCCCGATGCCCAGAAAGGTGACGACACCAGCCCTACACACAGCTGGTGAGTGGTGGCCGGGGCCCCACAGATGTCAGAAGTGATGGGCAGGGATGGGGCCATTTGCAAACTTGCAGAGCCCACAGCAAGAGTCTATTTGGAGGCCCATTTGCCAAAATATTTGAGAGCTATAAAGCAAACCAAGAAATTGTTAAATAAAGTAGATTTGATCCACATACCTTGACAAAAAAACTTTATAATAGAGATTGAAAAATCACACAGTTTTTGTATAACCGCAATTCAGCAGAATATCAAAGATAACTGAATTTAATTTTAGTTGCACATGTCTGGGTGTTTTGCTGATGGGCTGGTGAGGTTTGAATAAGTAAGAAGATAAAGACAGATAATTCACAAGTTAAAAAAATTATTTCCCCCATAGTGGTTGCCTCAGTTTCCCTCCCACAGATGAATGATAACACTCATTTACCCACAGCCTCACTAATGCCGAGTATGTGGGAAAGGGTCAGACACCACTCAATTTTGCTGGTGTAGGTATTTAACTATTTCATCAATATATTGATTTGGACTTTGTGGTACTTTTAATCATGCAAAAATTATTTTTAATTTTCAAAAGAGTGAACAATACCAAATATTAGAACATAGGCTCTAACAGAGAACCGACAGGTAGAGAATTTGGCAAATATGTCCAAGGGGCAGAATGGAAGTATGAGCTGGCCAGTGAGGATAAGATGCCACTCTAAGCAGTGGCAAAGAGACAGAGCATTTAATAACTGATCTTGCGATAAAGATCATTGAATTGGGGAAAAAGTTGGACTTGTACCTCGAGTTGCAGACAGTATAAAGCACAGAGAGATTAAAGGGTTAATATCTGCAGATAAAGACAATTTTGCTCATTTCTTTGCATTTTTAATGTATTTTTCCTACTTCCCTAGTTGAGGCAGTTCATGACTCTGTGTTAAGTAATGCTGATAGCATTTCATTTTATTGTTTTTTAGCCAGTTTGATCTATAATGCTTCTAGTTTTTCCCCATGAAGAAAATGCTGGTCTTTAGCTTCAGACATCATCCATTACTTTAAGAAAATATCTATCTATTCCAATTTATTAATGGATTGATAAGAAATTGTAAGGTTTATAAATTTTATTTTTAATAGAACTTAGTACCTACGGAAAGTCCCTGTAAATGAGACTGCTTGACCTTTAGAGTGTTTATTTTTGAGGCTTTTTAAAATTTATTTACAATGCTGCTCCAGAGTCCTTATATCAGTTTAGGTTCCTGTCCAGTGTGTCTAGTGTTTTAGGTCTAGATATGTCTATATGGTTTAGATTTCTGAAGTTTATTAGAAAGAATAACACTTTGGTGTATATGCTCTTCTGCCTGCCTGGCCGCCCAGTATCAAATAACCACCAAGTTTTCTAGGGACTTTTCCAGTGTTTCCTTAAGCACAAAAAAATACAATTATATACTTATTTCTACCCCTTTATACTGAAGAGTTACATGTATTTGAAATATTGTTGCATGTACCTCTAGAACAACTTCATTAAGTTTTCTTACAACCGGACAGAATTCCATGAACAGAGGGAGTGCAGACTATTCGAATCACACCCTCCTGATGGGCTTTGGCTGGTTTCCAGTGCCTTGCTAGTATCACAGCGCAGCAGCGGCTAACGCTGTCCGTGTCATTTCACATGCATGGCATAACTCCGCCAAAGAGCAAATGCACGTGGAATTCTGATAGCTATTGCAGAATGGCCCTCCAAGAGGGTTTCAACAAGTAGCAGTGCTGCAATCAGTGTGTGACTCTGGCCCCCGACACACAGACTTATCAGCAGTGCTATGAACCTAATGGGTGCTGTGTCCACCGTCTGGGGTACGGACACACTTGAAGCTCTGACTTAGGTGGGGCAAAGGCAATGTATGTAACCCAAACACTTGTACCCCTATAATATGCTGAAATGAAAAATAATTAAAAAATTTGAAAAGAACAGAGTTTGTCAGAGAAAAAGAAAAAAGAAAACAACGGTGCTATGAAATTTTTGAAATTTATCAATCCTGGATGAGAAAAATGGTAGCTTAAGTGTCATGTTACTCTTCATGTTACGAGCGAGGTTGAACGTCTTTTCATGTGCTTAAGGAGCCATTTGTATACCCTCCCTTGTAAACTGTCTGTCTGTTCTTTGCTCATATTTCTAATGTTGTTAGTCATTTTATTAAAATGACTAAATGCTAAATGCTTGAATTCTTTATGTATTACACATATCAGTGCTTTTGTAATAGGAATTGTGAATACTTTCTAGTTTTCTAACTTATATTTTTATTTTGCTTACTTGGTTATTTTTATGCAAACATTATTTTTGTAGCTGCTTTTTACTTAGCCATATTTACCGTCATTTTCTTGTATAGCTGTTCAACTTTGAGCTACATTAGAATGGCCTTTCTCAATACAAAAAGTTAATGTTCTTGTATCTCTTTCAGCGTGTTCATGGTTTCAGTTTCACATTTAAATGTTTGATCACTTTGAAATTATACTGCTGTATGGTTTAAGGTAGGGTTTCATATTTTAAACATTTTTCTTGAGATACGTGTTATTTGAGATATGTTTTAGATCTGATTAACTTTATTCATTAAGTCTTCTCTATTTATATTGGGCACAAATATTGCGGGTCTTCTCAATGTCATTGACAATGACTTGCTTCTTCTCTCTCTTCATCATTGCTCCACTTAGATGAACTCTCTCCATGATACCCAGAATTAGATAAAATGACGTGTATGCATATGATAAAATGCAGTGTGCATGATGACATGCAGTAACATGATGAAATGCAGAAATAACGAACTGCAGTGTGCACATTAAAATGCAATGCACAGGATGAAAAGCAGTGAACACAGTGACACGCAGTGTGCATGATGAGAGGTAGCACACATGGTGACAGGCAGTGTATGTGTTGAGAGGTAGTGCACAGGGTGACAGGCAGTGTATGTGATGACAGGTAGTGCACATGGTGACGTGCAGTGTGTGTGATGAGAGGTAGTGCACATGGTGACGTGCAATGTGCATGATGAGAGGTAGTGCACATGGTGACAGGCAGTGTATGTGATGACAAGTAGTGCACGTGGTGACAGGCAGTGTACGTGATGAGAAGCAGTGCACATGGTGACGTGCAGTGTGAGTGATGAGAGGTAGTGCACATGATGATGTGCAGTGTGAGTGATGACAAGCAGTGCACATGGTGACAGGCAGTGTGAGTGATGAGAGGCAGTGCACATGGTGATGTGCGGTGTGTGTGATGAGAGGTAGTGCACATGGTGACGTGCAGTGTGAGTGATGAGAGGTAGTGCACATGGTGACGTGCAGTGTGAGTGATGAGAGGTAGTGCACATGGTGACGTGCAGTGTGAGTGATGAGAGGTAGTGCACATGGTGATGTGCAGTGTGAGTGATGAGAGGTAGTGCACGTGGGACCTGATTTTCCAGGTGGCTCCTGACAGGGTAGAGGAAAAGCAACCTGGAAGTGTGAAGGGTTGAACTCGTATGGGTGAACTTTGACAATTTGCCTACAGGAAGATAAATTCTGCCTCTTTTCTCTTCTCTCAGCAATGTTCTAAGATATAATTTCTCCTTGAAAATCTCCTTGAGGATTATCACATGCTGAAGGAAGACAACTGCCAAAACACCTGAGAGGCCAGGGCGACATCACAGCTGAACGCCTCTCCTGCCCTGGCTCCTTCCCTCTCCGCATTTTACAGCCCTGGGCTTGAAACACAGTCAGCTCAGGGTCATCTTTCAAGAAAACCCAGGCATGGGAAATAGTATTACTTATCTTTTATCCGCTTGATATATCATTGCTGGAGTGAGATAAGAGAGAGAGGAATTAGTATCTCTTAATCCTATTATGTTTTATTTCATTCTGCATCTCTTGTAACTTCTACTTTATATATGTGTTAATAGCTGATATAATATTTTATGCATAGATTTTCAAAACTGTTCATATACCTATTCAGCAAGCATTTACGGAGCAATTACAATGCGTCAGGAATTGATCCTAGGATATAGCAGTAAGCAAAAGTGATTCAAATCCCTGACCTCAATTATTTAGATTCTAGTACTTCTTCATTGTGAAGTATATCATTTAGCCACAGAAAATGGTTTCATTTGGGTCATTTTATGTATATGGAATGAATTCCATCTTGACTGACATTAAGATCATTACCACTGGTTATATAATTCTTGCATTTTCCATCATGCAGAACCCACTCAGTTAATTTCGAGTTTCCTCAATCACTTGGCGTAGATGTGTCTTTTTATACGGTAGAGTTGGCTTTTGTTATTTTTGTGGTCTCTTCTAAAAATCCTTTCTCATAATAGAAGTGATAAGCTATTTGCATCTATCGATAAGACGGATATGCTTGGACTTGGCTCTTGTATCAGTCAGGGTTCAATCAGAAAAAAATAAAACCAGTAGTAGCTTAGATAGACATTTAAACATTTACTGCAAAAATTGGCTTATACAATTGTTGGGACTGGCGAGGCAAGTCCAAAACCTGTGTGGTCAGTCATCCGATGAAGCCTGGCTGTCACTCACAGGCAGGACCAAAGCTGCCAGCCACAGGTGGATTCTCCTGTCCCTTAAGGTGGCCCTCTGCTCTGCCCTTCAGACCTGTCAACTGATCAAATCGGACCCACCCAGATCAGCGGGGGTGTTCTCTCTGGTTAATGTCAACTGACTGTGGACTTCCATCACATTTACCAAATACCCTCACTGCAGCACCTGTGTGAGTGTTTGAGCAACTGGGGACTACAGCCTAGACAAATTGACACTAAAACTGCCCTTCACATTTTATGTTGTCTTTTCTGATTTGTTGTTTAAAATGTGTGTGGTCGTTTTCATGGTTATTTTTAAAATTTTGTGGTTTTTCTAATGCTTGAAAAAAATTGTGTTTTTCTTCAAATGTTTACCTTTAATATTAAACTTTAATATAATACTCCTCGTCTCTCTTTATTTGGACAGTATCTACTAGCTCCCTATGGTAAACAATGTTGACAATAATGTGTACTTTGCCATTTTAGCAACCTTCCTGAGCTCGATCCCCTAACTTTGGTCCATAAAGTCTCTGTTACTGTTGACTTTTGTCTTGTTAATTATGCTTATACTCATATATTTTGATTTTTCATCTTTAAATGATATGTTTTGATAGTCAGCTATTACAGCAGAGCTAATCAAAGAATTTACTCTACCTCAACTTTCATTTCCCTTTCCTTCCTAATTTTGTTATTCCTGAATTGCTGGGGCATATGAGCTTTGTACTTACTATAGCCCAGCAAAACTCACAGGAGTTTCTGATTTATTTCCACCATCAAATATGTCCAATGTTCCCCGCCAGTCTGACAGTTTCCCAGTCACCTCTTTGTTGAAGTGTATCCTCTAGTAATTTCATTGTGAAGTTTCCTGGCCATATTGTAACAATATCCCTAATGTTCTTGTTTCTCACAAGGTTTGTCCATAGTTTTAATATTTGAAAGATAGATTGGCTAGATATAAAATCACTGGTCCTCACATTTCCTATAGGAATCCTGTGTGCGTTGTTTCACTTTCCTCTAGTATTGAAGGTTTTTTTGTGGGGGGAAATTTGAGACCAACTATTTTTTCCCCACCCTTATTGTGCTGTTCTGCCTGGCTGCCCTACGGATTCTTTTCTTATCTTTAAATAAGTAAATAAATAAAATAATAAATAAATAAAACTGCTGACATCATTAAAGTTGACCATTTCACATCAATTTCCCCTAGCACAAGTGAAGATTTTCAATACCTAGATTCAAGTTCTCTTTCATTCTAGGAAAGTAATTGTTTTATTTTCTTTAAAACATTAAATATGTGTTGTATTCTGGTGTGTGTCTTTGGAGACTCCAATTATGTGTAAGTTAGTTCTACTTCTCTAGACTTTCATGGCTGTTATTTTCTTTCTTAGCTTGTGTTTTCATTTTTGTTTTGTTCCGTTCTTCACATCTCCATTTCCAGCCCTGTCTCTTCTTAGATTTTGTGAAGTGTCTATTTTCCCACACCTCATTTTTTTTTAATGATAGTTTCATTTCTTTTCTTCTACTTCCGTCCTTGAGTTATGCTGGTACTCATCTCACCTTCTTTTGCCAGCTTCTCCCTCCAGCTTTGCATTTCTGAGTTGTGGTCTTTCCTCTCAGAATTGACTGTTTCACAGCCTGGTGCTTCATAAGGAAACAATTGGGAACAATTTTCATTTACTGCATGACAATGCTTTTTCTGAAAAGTGATCATGTGCCAAGTTTTTTGCATTTATATATTAAGTACTGTTGTATCATTGTGGTGTCTCCTTTTTGAATACTTAGCATTGAGTGGGCTGGATTTTCCTGGATCCTATTTATAGGAGTTCTGAGAGAGGTGGTTGCTGGAGAAGAAACCAGAGCAGCAGGCTGACAATCTAAGGCTCAAAGCTGAAAGACTCCGTAGTTTTCTGCTATTTCCTATTTTCCTCTGATACTATGTGTGCCCATACCTTATCTTTTCCCTGATACAAAGTAGGTCCAGAAACAATTCTTCCACCTTCCCTGCTCTTCCAGCTCTCCCAACACCCTGTTGCCACACACGTGACAAAATGTTGTCTTTCTGAGGAGACCCACTTGCCTTCAGGGAGTGTCGTTTGCTGGCCTCTTCTGAGGTCACCGGCTGGGTCTCTCATTACCTCTCAGCTTTTCCTCTTTTCTCTTTTTACAGCAGAATTTGTGCAGAATCTTAGGGTGGTTTTTTTGCAGGTTTACATGTATGTAGAGATCTGGGAATTTATGTGTGCTGTCAAGTCCCACTAAAAGTGGAGATTGTACGTTTTTTTTTACATTATCTCTGCTGCTTTTATGTAATTTCCAAGAAGAGAAAGAAAAAAAAATGCTGGTTTGTACCTGTGTTCATCCAGGAAGTCTCTTGAGTACATTTGACACAGAATTTTCTTCACTTATATCGTCTATTGTGTAACACTTAGGTGATTTAAAAATCCACGTTCCTCTTGTCTAGAGAAATAGCTTTTGAATTTTTTGACTATAACTTCAGATAAGAAATATAAGTACATTATACTTTAGGATTCATACATATGCAAATACACACACACACATCCATAGCAAACAACAACCAAATAATTCTCAACTTTACTGGTATACTGCACTAATATTTCCTTTTTTCATTGTGTTCTACTTATTTTTTTAATGCTTTCAATAACCCATTAAATTCAGTTTATGATTCTCTAGTGGCTTACTACCCTCTCTCTGGAAAACTCTCATCTGGAAGATTTATTTATTCTGTACCTAATATTTATTGAGTATCTTCAATGGCCCATACACTATGTGCATTCAACTATGATTTCTATCCTCATGAAAATTTACAGAAAGGCAACTAAATGGTCAGGAATATTAAAAGCAATCATAAAGAGCATGATAATTGTACCATAACTACCTTACATTGACATAGTCTAACAGAGTTAATAAGGGCGTAAGTTTTCTCTAATTGGTTTTTAAGACATCTGTACCAGTTGGGCAGGGATCATGCTGTTTTTCAAGTTAGATTTTTTTTTTTTAAGCGTCAGCAATTTTGTGACTTACTCAAGATCACACACTCACAAAACTGAACCAGGACCTTTGTTCTTGGATTTTTAGTCATTGTTCTTTATATCACATTAAATATAGAATCGATTCAAACAATTAGCTATCAGAAAAAGATTAAGCATAGATTAAAAATTGATTTGAAAGAGTGAAATTTCAGCACTGCATACAAATGATTGTATTACTATTCAAACATCAATTCTAGGAAGCATACCTTAAAGTGTTTGGGTAGCTACGGCAACAATAGTAACAATAACACATATGCAATAACAGACGTGCTATTGGGAATGGAGATCTTGTCAGTGACCGTGTTCTCCCAGGGATTGCTACCAGTTGATAAAAAAAGTCTGTTCAAGATCAATCAAGGAAATTGACTGACTGATACATTACACGGACAGGTATTTATGGAAGGCAGCTTGAAGGAGGTGAGGGGGCTTGGGGACTTTTTCTAATGTTCGGGGTTTGGCATCAGCAACAAGGCGCAGGCCTGACCTCCCCTCCCGGAACCTGATCTTCTAGGAGTGAGGGTCCCTAGTGGAGACCAACTCAAGAATGCTGTCCTCAAGCCCTTGGAGGAAGACAGACTCATTCAAATGACACATGTATATGGGCAGAGGTCTTTTGTGGGGGGAGGGTATTTTATACAGGACAGGCAGACTCTCAGAGCCAGGATACCTGCATGAAGAATAAAGGAGGCAGTGGAATAATTGCTCCATCGGGGTGCCAAGCCTCCCGGGAGCAGCACACCCCACCAGGACACTTGCCTTAGGCCTTCCAGGGCCAACAGGTTCACTCACCTGCTCCTGTGGTCACATTAGTGATGCGCATTGACCGGCAGTAGCTTGGCCTCTGCCCCATTTTTCCTAAGACCAGCAGCAACCCCACCAACCAGACACTCTTGGCACCCTTAACACCCTCTAGCTGGCGTCCTTGGCTGTCATAGTCTGTCTCAACGACAGTCCAAGACAGAGCAGGATCCGGCCACATCTGCAAACTGAGCTGAGGGGTTGAAAATAAGGAGATTATGAAAGAAAACAATAAGGCAAAGACGGAAGGGCTCTGCAGAAAGAGAAAAGAGAAAACAAAGGCTGGACCCGGGTTGTGTTTTCCTTCCAGAGAGTCTGCCTGGTCATCGCAGACCGCAGCAGGAATGTCCAGATGTAGCCGCGGGAGAATGCAGCCAGATGCAGTTCATGAACTTGCTCACTTCTTCAGCTCTGCTGCAGATGTGACCTGGAATTTAGTCTTAGACCATGTCCATGTTACTTTCCGGGGAAACATGAACATTTCGTTCCTGGTCAACATCTTTTAGCTAGGACTCAGCCGCAGCATGGGGTGAGTCCTACTGAAGTGAAATTCTGTATTGCATGAATACAATCCAAAACTCCACGCGGAATCCATTCATCCAGTTATTCATTTGCATATTATCCTTCCTTCTAAAATGTAATTTTCCGGTTATATTCCCAGAGACAGGATCAAGACCTTGCCCATTGCAGGCATGTGATAAATCGTTTGCTGAATAAACAAGTGAATGAACTCAATAGATTATTGTAAAAACTTTCACGTGACACAGAAGCAACTGGAAATAAATCCATTCCCAACCTTCACGAAACGGGGCATGTATGGGAGACCATTGCACAAACCATAGAGGACATTTGGCTATGGATTGACCAAAATTGATGCTGTTACCATAATGCCTATGGACTAATTACCTAGGAGGGGAAAGAGAGTATCTTCACCTTGGAATTTCTCAGGGGATTCTGGTGCTTGGGACTGGGTGCCTAATGAGGACAAGATCTCCATAAGGAAAACAAAAGGGAGTTCAGTTTTGTGCCTATCACGTGTGGGATATAGAAATCTCATACCCACCTCAGTGAGGCCACCTTGCAGTGGTCTGCAGTGGGAGCAGCTTCCTGGTTGCATTTTCTATTTCTGTTTCTCTTTGAGTCACCTTGTTTCATCCTTTAAACTCTCTAGAGGGCTCTGCACATGCCAAGAGGGAGTGAAACGGTGGCTTTGACAGATTTTCCCTTTCAGGCTCCACGACCTGGGCCTGCAGAGCCTGTGCCTCTGGTTTTATTCTCCACCCACCTCCTGCTGCTTTAGAACCCAGAAGGAAGGCAGAGGGCAGGGTGTGGCTTCCCCAGGACACACTGAAGAGCACGGGCTCTGCTCTGGGCCTCGCGGCTTTGAGGAGGCAGGTTTGCATCTCTCAGTGCTACGGCCCTAAGAGAAATTGCTGCAGCTCTGGGACCAACAACCTATGCAGAGAACACACTATTTAATGGTCCTGCTTTGTAATTGCTGCACCATTTTGCTGACAGGGACCTCAGCAGTTTTCCTTGATAGGATATGAGAGTGAAATGTAGTGCACATTTAAGAATGCATTATGCATTAGATTTAGCTTTAAAAGAAAGGTCAGCTTTAAGCTTGAGACCCTGAATCCCTTCTTGGATAGGGCAAGAAGACACCACCATCTCTCGCTAAGGTCACTCCCAGCCTACATCCCCTCTGCCCACCCCAAACTCCTCCAGTCCTGCCTGCACAGCGCATGTGCACCTGCCCTATATATATGTGTGTGTGTGTGTATATATATATATATGTTATATATGTACACATACATATTTGTGTTCACACATAAATGCATACACATACATATACACTTTACATTTATATAATCTATAAATTGATATATATTCAAAAAATTTAATAATTAATGCTAAACTAAGTGAAAGTGTTCTAAATTTTACCTGATTTTCCACTAAAGAGGAAATAGACACAAGTCATTCATAACGGTTGCTGAGCACCTACGCAAGGTTATGGACCGTGAGTAGATACTGTGGTTCGAACATAGGAAAACACCGAGAATTCCTTGGTCCAGCACGTGGAGGGTCAAACAGGTGGCAGGTAAGCAAATGAATAGGCAGTGTAGTTGCAGCCAGTGATGAGTGCTCTGAAGCACAGGAAGGAAGGATGAGATGGAGGACAGAGGTGACAAACTTCTTCCTAAGGAGGAGACATCTGAGTTGAACCCTGCATGATTGGAAGAACACAGCCCCTCGGAGATGCCAGGAAGGAGGCTTCCACAAAGGCCCCGAGGCAAAGGTGAACCGGATGCGAGAAGAATCATTGCAATGCCTGAAGCCCAGGATGCAAGGAAGTGCAGGGCCAGGTGGGATGGGAAGGCCGGTGGGCTAACAGAGGCTTCAGACCGTAGCACAGAGTGAGAATGCTGTTCTAACCCCGGTGAAAGCCATCAGAGGACATTGAACACCAACCACTGCCACGATCAGATTTATACTTTCAAAAAACACCCTGGTTGCTGATTGATGCATAAAGGTTAAGGGGCCAAGAGTGGAAGAAGGGACACCACTCTGAGGCCGTTGTGGTCTACAAATGATTCAGTGTTAAACTGCATACACACACACACACACACACACACACATTAATTTGTGTATGTATATATACATTTGATTTCACTGGACTGGCACAAACCTGGGAGTCATGGGACTTTGTAAAAGGATCAAATTACTTCCTTTTGAATATGGGAGGGTAGTACCTCCACCATACATAAGGAAGGAGGCTTTGGCCCTATTCCCCTGATTAGGAAATGACCGTATCTTATTTCATGGGTCTTGGATGACTTGGCTCACATTTGCTGAATTGACTTCTTTTGAGGGAACATTTGAAAAGTCACCTTGCAATTTCCAAAGAGCAATTTTTGGGGAAGGTATGTGTGCAAATTCTCCCCAGAAATGTGCTGAAGTGCGTGATTTACTCGACAGTATCCTTCTCCATAGAGAGATTTTAGGTAAAAATCAAAACGTATTGAATAGCTATCAAACACTATTCATAGAGTCCCAATTCCTAGGGCTTCGGTGTGATATTGACGGACTCAGTGGGAGAAGTCAGGAAGACAGAGCAGTTCCCAGCAGGGGGCGTGAAGAAAGGTGGGTTCTCTGCTCACCCCAGTCCCTGGAGACTGTTGGTCATTTCTTGGGAGAGGGAAAAGGCAGGGCCAGGGGAGGCCAGCAATTCACAGGCACTGCCTGCAATGCTGCATTCCGGGCTTGTGTCAAAGGAGAGGAAGCATGTGGATGTGGAAAGCCAGGCTTCTCTGAGACAGAGAGATGGGGGGAATACTTAGCAGCTGAAGCAGGACCGGATTAATGTACTAATTTTTTAAAAAGAGTAAAAATGGCAGAACGAGCAATCGTGATTTGTCCTGACTTTGACCAAAGAAACGTGGGCACGGAGCCCTTCTCTCTTTGTAATTATTCTTACAATGAATGAATTAGAATCATCACATCTGGGTTTGTTTCTGGCTTGGATAAGGTAAGTGAACACTCTCAGCCTCATTTATGCCGATATTGCATCTGTAAATTGTAAATTTTGCAAACGTTTTGAGACAATTCAGTTATATAAGGTAAGCGAATATACCTTGCATATCCTAAAGTACTAGGCAAATATAAACTGATGGTATGTGCTCCTCACCGCTTTTATTCTTAAAATTGAACACTGGATGTATTAGTTGGCACAGGCTGCCATGAACAAAATACCACAGACTGGGTGACTTGAATAACAGAAAATTATTTCTCACAGTTTTGGAGGCAGATGACCAAGATCAATGTTCTGCTAGGGTTGGTTTCTGGGGAGGGTCATCTGCTTTCTTAAAGCGTCCTCCCACGGTAGGGGGCTGGAGGGGAGAGAAAGACAGAAACTCTGATGTCTATTCCTCTTCTTATACTGACACCGGTACTCTCTAATCAGGGCCATACTCTTATGACCACATTCAACCTCAGTTACCTCCTTAAAGGTTCTCTCTCCAAATAGAGTCACATTAGCAGCTAGGGCTTGAACATATGAATTTTGAGGGGAAATAACTCAGTCCATGACACTGGCCAAATTACTATCCAATTATAAACATTCTATATTCTTGGAAATTTTGACCTACACCAAGTACCGAGACTGGCTGGAGAGTCTCACTCTTTCTTCCCTCCAACCCCTCAGATGTCCTTCCCACCTCATGTCCCCTGCACTGCGGAGGAGTCCCTGGACAGCTAGCTATTCTGAACACCTTTCTTTTACGGAACAGAGGATCTGTGGCTGCCAAGGCTTACGGCAGCCCGAGGGACAGGGACCCCATGGAAAGCCAGTGGAGCAAGCTAGTGGAGACAGGAAACTTGTAATGCATGGTTAAGCAGCAGTATAAAGTTAGCTCCCACCTTGCAGAATCAGGGCTCTTGTCCTTCGATGCTGGGAGACAGTTGTACTCACGAAGACCCAGAGTGTCCTCTTCTTTCTGTTTTGATAGGTGTGGTCCCCAGGCAGCCCCACAATGGCCTATGTCAATTAAAATCAAGTCCTTGATTCCCAGAGTCATCTGTATTGGTATATTTCAACGTCGTCTTTATAGGGGTATGTGATTTAAATCCAAACTAAATGACTCACACATTCACTGCTCTGAGGCAACACATTTATAAATTAGAAGTTTTTCATGTATGCAAAATTAATGTCACAAATAGAAACGATCAAGACAGAAGAGTAGACTAGACTAAATGATCGCATGCCATTAAACATGAATTCAACAAAATACGCACCTACCATGCATCAGTAATGGCGATGGACACTGGTAACACAGTGATGGTCAAAATAGAGCTCGGGCGACTACAGCACATTATGGTAATTCCTTACTGAGGGAAGGGGGCTGCTTCAGGAACAAACGGAGAGGCATCCAACACTGACCTTAACCCTTATTAATAAGGAACTTACTTAGATGAGATTTATACTTGTAAATCTTGAAAATTTTATTCTAGCAGCAATTTAAGCATAACATTTTACCCTGGAAGAATACATGTGTAGACAAACTATAATACTTAAAAATTCTCTCTATTAATAATATAAGAGTCATGCCATATAACAACAACTTATTTGGGTAATGAACGGTGGTAAGTTTCAGATTCAGTTCAGCTCTACACTGCGCATATTTCCGGTAATATGAGCCTTTATTCATTGTATTTAGTTGTCATTCTTTCTTAAATGGTAATTGCATGCAAATCCATTCATTTATCTTCTAAGATGAAATAGCAATTAGAGGGTGGGAAAGCCAGTGGAACAAGCTAGTGGAGACAGGAAACTTGTAATGCATGGCTGAGCACCAGTATAAAGTTAGCTCCTACCTTGCAGTTGGGAAAACTATTATACCTCTTATGAGGCCTGGAAAAAGGAATCTTGAACTGCAATGTCTCAATCTTCCCTGTCAACATATCAAATCTCTACTTATCCTTCCCTTGCTGACCTTTGTCTGTCCTGTGACCACAAAAAAATCTTGTTCTTTTCTCAGGGCCTTTGCAGTTGCTCGCATTTCTGCTGCTCCCAGCTCAAAAGGCACCGTCTTCGCTGACAACCCTCATCCTGATCTTACTTCACCTTCCAATCTCTCTACATCTCATCTCACTGTTCTGCTTTCTTTATAGCACGTATTACTAGCTAGTACTGCATTATTTATTTACTTATTTGCACACTAATCATCTGCTTCCTCTAATTAAAATATAAGCTCTGTGAAAACTAAAATAGAGCTTGGCACGTGATAGATGTTTCACATATTTATTGAATGACTGAAGGATAATAAAAATCAATGAAACGCTACAGCTGCATCCCTTTCTCGAATTCTGTCAGATGGTCCCAGTTATGGCAGGAGTATATATTTCCATGATTGTAATTATTTGATATTTTTTAAAGAAACCTTTAGTCAACAATTAAGGAATATGTATTTTTCTCAAGCACACATGGAACAATCACAAATACCAACCACATGTAGGTCCCTAAACAAGTCTCAAATACCAAAGGATTAGTATCAAATGCATACAATTTAGTGTGTATCTAGAACACAATTATGGTTCTAAAACATTATGAAAGGACAATAGCAAACAATAACTTAAAATATGTTTAGAAAATTTAAACCACACTTTAAAATTTATCAAAGAAAAGTACATAAGAGAAGTCATAAAATGTTTAGAAGTGAATGATAACAAAATACTATGTTTCAAAATTAGGGGACATAGCTAAAAAAGTATTTAAGGAAAAATGTATAGCCTGAAATACATGTTAGAAAGAAAGTCTGAGATTTCATGAAAAGATCAAACCAAAGAAAGCAGTGGTAGTAAGAGAATAAACATCAGAGCAGAACTAAAACTGCCATAGCAAAACAGGCAAACAAAGATCAGCACAGCCAAAAGGCAAAGCTTTCAAAAAGATAGTGAGAGAATACTATAGAGGAATATCTGCCCTGAAATTGAGAACTTTCTACAAATATCTCAAAAGAACTATTGAACCAAACTGGCTCAAGAACAAATAGAAAACTCAAGTAGTTTCATAACAGATACTTAAGGAAACTGAATCCTTAGTCAATGATCTTTTCATGGAGAAAACATCCACCAGCGCAGTTTACTACATGGTTCTACAAAACTTTAAATAGATCATTCCAGTCTTACACAAAGTCTTCGAGACAATAGAAAATAAGAGAACACTCACTATCTTCACTTATGAGATATTGAAATTTGATATCTTATTATCAAACCCTTCATATAAAAATTATACAAATGAAGCAAAAGAAAAGCAAATTGCTGTCCAATCCACTCCTGAATGTGGACATAAAAAGTTCCTTAGCAAAATATTAGAAAATTGAATCCAAGAAATATACATAAGAATATAATATAGCATGCCAAAATTGTTATATTCCAGGAATATAAAATATAAATAAAATAGAAAAATATTTTAATGAACTTACTATATACATAGATTTCTATATACAAAGAAATACTCTGTATACTTACTATATACAAAGAATATTCACAATAGATGCAGAAAAATTACAATCCATTGCTCATGAAAACCCTAAGAGACTTCAGAATAGAAAAAAAATCTGTAGCAAATATCATGCTTAATGGTGAAAATATGCAGAGTCCCTCTGCACTCATAAATAAGAGCTGCCTGTGCCCCTGTTCATACTCACATTGCTCAGGAGGTGCTAAAGACGAAGCTGGCCAAGACTGTGCCCTCAATTCTGCCTGCCTAGCCAGCTCCGGGTCACAACTCTGGGGCCACAGTGCCTGGGTCCCAAACCCCCCAAATCACACATACAGGTAAACATCTGTTAAACATTGTATGCACAAGCACACTTGCAAGGTGTTAGGCTAGATAGGGAATCCACCCAGCACAGTATAGTACCTGCTTCTGCTGCAAATTTGGTACCAGGTCTCAGGTCCCAGCCACAGCCAGTAAGGAGGTGGTTTGTTGAACCCACCAGGTGCGTTGGACTTGCCCAACTGCATCCTGTCCAGAATCTGCTCACACTACAGCCTCAAGATAAACCATGTGCCCAAGATCCCAGGACATGAGCACTGGAGGGTTTGCTGTGAACATGAGTGGTCTTGAGTGCTGAACAACTGAAGTCCAGGATGTCCAGAAGTTCTAGGCCTGGGGAACCATCCGTACTTGATGCATATTTGAGGATACTACTATAGCAAAGGCCTCCCAAATCCCTTAAAATGCTGGAGCTGCTACACAGGGGCTTCCCCAGCCTAGGAGTGTGGTGGCCGCAGCCCTGCTGGACCACTGGGCCCCCCACGCTGGCACCAAGCAGCAGCAGGATTGGCACCAGGGACCTGACCACCCCCAGGGTTGCTGGCCAGACAGGCAGAATGGTGGGCATCCTTTTGTGATTGTCTTTTAATCATGTTTTATGTGCACAGGCGGGGAATTCTTGACTGCAGGAATTAGGTCCTATTCTGGGGTCACAGGGCTAGCCCAGCCCTGATGCACAATGGAATGGGGATTTAAGGATTAAATTTCAACTTCATGGAAATCTCCCTCCAATCCCCAATCCCCCTTTATTCTTTCCTTTCTTAGAAGGGAGAAGGATTGAATGGACAAGAAAACATCACTTAGGCCTCAGAACTAAACTCAGGGTTGCTTTCAAACTTTAGGACCTGAAGAATCACGAAGCTAGACCCTCTCCATCCCGTGACCAGGGGACTGAGGGGCCATCACTGGGCAAGAGCTTCCCAATCTCACCTACCCGTGCAGTCTCTCCCCTGCCTCCCATCTCCTACAAATGCGCAGTCTCCTAGAAATGTCAGTCCCCGTTATAAAACCCATCAGCCCCAGCCACACTGAGCTTTTCCTCCTGAATGAGGTGCACAGTGTTTCCTCCTCTGCCTCCCTTCTTCTCCTGCTTTAGTCCTAACTGTCTCTAACTGAACCCGGACTCCTGCTAATTTCGGCATTTTTGCACTTGCTTGCGCATGCTGAAATCCGGCCAATTCCTACTTATTTTTGGAGATTGGTGTGACAGAGTGTTAAGACCCTTGGCTTTGGAATTGGATGGTAAGGGGTGAATTTGGGAAGGAAAGCTCTTTTGGCCTGAGTCTTATCATTTGCAAAGTGAGAGTAATGCTACCTACCTCCTAGAATTGTTGAGTTATTAAAAACTACTAATATATGCATAAGTAAACTTGCTAGATAGAGTATCCACCCAGCACGGTGCAGTACCTGCTTCTGTTGCAAACTCAATGCAAGCTTTGTCTTCTCACTTTTATCCTCCTCTCAGGCTGAGGAGTGAGGACCCTCCCCACCCGCCTCTGCCTCTGTGCGCCATCTCAGTAGCCACAGACATGGGACAGCACCCTATCAAAGCAGTCCCACCTTGCCTTCATTGTTTATTTTCCTTTTTGTGAAACCTCACACCCCTACTCTTGTTCTTTGAGGCCAGTGTCTTAGGGCTGTATGTTTCTGGTGGTGGGCACAGTGTTGGCAAAGTTGCCTGCGCTCAGTAAGTATTTTATGAAAGAAGGAACCAACACATCGTACCTTCGGGTGAACAAAACATTTTATGATGCAAAAGATTCAGATCTTTGTGTTGCTGGCAAAAAAAAATCATCAAAAAATTTATTCATAAAGAGTATTTTGTGGCTTGAAATTATAGAATGGGTTAAAAGTTTCAGAATAGCTGGCTATTTTTCCCCACGATATCCAATTTTGGAAGAGATGTTATATTTGGCGGCATTTTAAATTAAGCTGTTGAGTTGGTATAGGAAAATCAAGAACCTGAGGTGTACCAAAGGAAACGCAGCCATTGTCAAAGAGTCAGAACTCTGAAATGAAACGAGCGGTAGCGTCTCCAGATCCCTGTGCTAATTCTTCCAGGGTGCATGCTGTGGAGAAACACACTGCTATGGAAACCACTAAAGAGAAGCAGAAATTCTTTGTAACTAGGAGCTTGGGCCTCTAGCTTTGCAAATTAATGCCAAAATACCACTTATCCATCTGCATCCTTGACAGTACAAAGATAGTAAAATATAGCACCTTATCCTCCACTTGCTCATGCAGATGGGGGAGAGACTGAATGTGATAAAGACCATGACTGAGTTTCTCCCCGACAGGGGGAGAGAATCCTACCCTGCAGAGTGGGGGCAGCTAGCACCGCGTTCACGTAGACGACATTCCAAAGGGCCCTTGCAAAGGGGAAAGTGTGATGCGTGCGATTTTTATTTCCCTCATCCGTGGTTCCTTACTGCTCTGTATCTCAGCCACTCCCAGCCCAGCAGAATTCCGAAAGCAAACTTTGTGTCCAGTGCGTTTCTTTGTGAGGAAACTGCACTGACCTTAACTTAGCTAATCCCTATTAGCACACACTCCAGAATAAAGTAGAGCAGCGTGAGAGCATAGGCTTTGACACAGAGAAAAATACGTCAGTTGCATGATTTCTCTCCTCACCTGGACAGTGTACTGGTGTTTTTTGTGTTCCTGGCATATTTTCAAAGAGACTATATTTTATGAATACCTGGATGGAAAATATAAAGACGGGTACCTCTTGGCTTTGCGAATCAAATAAATTAATATTCTTGCACACACAGACCTACAGATGACCAAAAATAGTCAGGCTAACTAGGACTACATGAATTTTCCCCAGTTAAAAAGTATCAGTTGAATTCAGTGGGGTTCTTTTTGCCCCATGGTTTATCAAACAGATTTTTTTTTTCTTTTTCTTAATGTCCTCAAACATGTCACCCTTTCTAAATGCCCTTAAATCTAACAGGCTCAAAACACGCCGGGGAATGCAGCGGCACCCTTTCACTGACGGCGGGAGGACGGGAGAGTCGGTCCCCGCTGTGGTTTGAGTGTGTCCCCTCCAGTATTCGAGCGCTGAGACATACTGGCCTACGGGTGGGACCGCCAGGTGGGACCCGCAGGAGGGGGCCGAGCAGCTAGAGCGCCTGGCTCGACGATGGGATGAAGGCCCAGGCAGGGGAGGCTCTACCCAGGGGTCAGCTCACTCTCCCCTCCCCCACGTGGGGACACGGTGCCCTCCCCGCGGGGGCCGCAGCGACAAGGCACCACTTAGGAGCCCGGAACGGCCCTCGCCAGGCACTGCCGCCTGCGCCTTGGTCTCGGGCTCAGCGCCCAGAAAGGTGAGAAATAAATGTCTGTTCCTTATCCGTCACCCAGCATCAGGCGTTCTGTTACAGGACCACAGACGGACCCAGACAGCACCACCCTTCCTTTCTCCTGGGCCAAGACAGCCAGCTGCTCAGGTCGGGAGTCCGGGGATGGGTCCCCTGCAGGGAAGCTGGGCTCCCGCTGGGAAACCGGGCGCAGCCTCGCCCG
This sequence comes from Mirza zaza, assembly GCA_008750895.1. Taxonomy (NCBI): domain Eukaryota; kingdom Metazoa; phylum Chordata; class Mammalia; order Primates; family Cheirogaleidae; genus Mirza; species Mirza zaza. Next base: position 25,778 of record VSMD01054394.1, on the reverse strand, counting down.
TCGCCCAGCCTCTGTCAGTCCCCGGCCGGCCGGCCGGGAGCGGGAGGAATGCCGTCGTGGGACTCTCAGCCCCGCCCGCCTCCCCGAGCGCCCGGCCACCGCGCGACGGACACGCGTTTCTGCAGGTGCCGGGGCCACGCCCTGGGCTCCCGGGACCCCGGGCCTTTCGCTGCCTCAGGCGCGCACATTCTGATTCCTCCCCAGCAATTCACCGTGCAAGATACAACAGCTGAGGAAAGTCCCTCTCAGGTGCAAAAGTCAAGACTTCCAGAAATTCATTTTGCTGTCTCACACCACGTCGTGCGTGGGGCGTGCCCACAGAGCACGGCCGCGCGCGGGCACTGCCCCTCCGCTCTGGGCGTTCACAGCTTTTTAAGATAGCACGTGGGGAAATGCGCTTTCATTCATAGCTGATGCCGAAAGTCCCTATGCTTTTTGTGTAGTTTGGCCATTTTGTGACTCTTTTTGTTCTTTGATGTTATTTCTGTTTGAGTTATAGAAAGGGGAAAAAAAAAAAAAAAAACTTTGGTTTAAGCTTTCTTGTTGACCTGTCAGCTTTACTTTTGTTACAGTGGTGCTTGTCTTAATGAACTATTTAATGAAATACGAAGCTGTCAGGTGCCACGCAGCATGGCCCCAGGTACTATGTTTGTGTGAGTGTGTATGTGTTAGTACGTAATAGTTACTATTTATTCATGTGATTATTGCATCCCAGGCACGGTGGTAATCTTTTTTATGCATTATTTCAAAGTGTAACAATTACTCTGAATGGTGTTTCGTTAATCACATTTTAAGAGAGGAAGAAATTGAGCTTTATCTAGTAACAAACTTGTGCAATGGCATAGACTCATAAGTGGCCCAGATGATTTGGCAATCAAACCCTATGCTCTGTTCAAGTTAGATGCAGTCATTTTCTGAGTACTTAGAGTGTCAGATATTGACAGGCAGATACCCTTTATCATGGTAAATATCTATTGATACTTTAAGAGGTTTTCGTGTTAGTTGCTTCAGACCGATGTAAAAACTTACTGTAAAGTGGGGTTTAAACTAACAGAAATGTACACTTTCATATCCTAGAGACAGAAGGTCAAAGTCAAGGTGTTGGTTTAGTTCCTCAAAAGCAGGGGAGACTCTTCCAGATTCTGGGGGCTACAGAGGATCTTTGGCTTGAGGCTGCATTGTTAAAATCTCTGCCTCTGCGTTTGCATTGCTTCCTTTGGGGTGCCCATCTCTCTTTTGTGTGACTTTTATGAAGACACTTCTCTTTGGATTTAGGACCCACTCAATTAACCCAGATGATCTCAACTTGAGGTCCTTAACTTGATTATATCTGCAAAGATCCTTTTTCCAAAGATGGTCACAGGTTATAGGGAACAGAATGTGGTCGTATCCTTTGGAGTTGGGGGATGCAGCTACCATTCAGCTACTACATTTTTAAACAGAAAGGAGAACTTAGCAGGTATTTTTAGCACACTAAGTTTTTAAAGAAATACAATCTTCATTGAAATGTATATTGTGAAACAGCTATACATTTCTTAATAGAGAAAGATTTTTAATTCCTGAGTTATAATTCCTTTCTGGTGTTAATATTTTATATATTAAGTACCATGCTGCTTTGGTTTCTATAGTCTTTTGGTATAGTTTGAAGTCTGTAATGTGATGCCTCTAGATTTGTTCTTTTTGCTTAAGGTTGCTTTGGCTATTCAGACTCATTTTTCGTTCCAAACGAAGCATAGAATTAATTTTTCTAGATTTGTGAAATATGACACTGGTGTTTTGATGGAGATTGCAGTGAATCTGTAAATCACTTTAGGTAGTATGGACATTTTAACAATGTTTATTCTGCCCATACATGAGCATGATATGTTTTTCCATTTTTTTACATCATCTGCATTTCCCTCTTTTGTGATTCATATTTCTCTTTGTGGAGATCTTTCACTTCTTTGGTTAAATATATTCCTAGATATTTTATTTTATTTGTAGCTGCTATGAAAGGTATTGAGTATTTGATTGATTCTCAGCTTGACTGTTGTTGTTGGTGTATAGGTATGCTACTGAGTTTTATGTACATTGATTTTGTAACCTGAGACTTTGCTAAATTTATTTATAAATTCCAGGAGTCTCTTGGCAAAATCTTTGGAGTTTTCTAGGTGTAAGATCATATCATCAGCAAAAAATGATACTTTGACTTCCTCTTTCCCCATTTAGATACCATTAATTTCCTTCTCTTGTGTGATTGGTCTGGCTAGGACTTCCAGCACTATGTTGAATAGAAGTGGTGACAGTGGGCATCCTTATCTTGTACCAGTTCTGAGTGGAAATGCTTTCAACTTTTCCCCATTCCATATGATGTTGGCTGTGTTTTTGCCATATATGGCTTTTACAATTTTGAGGTATGTTCCATCTACACCTATTTTGTTAAGAGTTTTTATGATAAAAGGGTGCTGTATTTTCTTAAGCACTTTTCCTGCATCTATTAAGATGATCATATGATCTTTGTTTTTGCTTCTATTTATGTGGTGAATCATATTTATGGATTTACATAAATTAAACCATCCTTATATCCCTGGGATGAACCCCACTTGGTCATAGTGGATTATTTATTTATTTATTTTTCAGCATATTATGGAGGTACAAATTTTAAGATTATATATAATGACCATGCTCCCCTCCCCCCTCAAGTCAGAGCTTCAAGTGTGACCATCACCCAGAGGGTGCACATCTCACTCATTATGTATGCATATACCCATCCCCTCCTCCCCCCTCCCACCTGCCCAACACCTGATAAATGTTATTCCTATATGTCCACTTAGGTGCTGATCAGTTAATACCAATTTGCTGGTGAGTATATGTGGTGCTTGTTTTTCCATTCTTGGGATACTTCACTTAGTAGAATGGGTTCCAGCTCTATCCAGGAAAATACAAGAGGTGCTATATCACCACTGTTTCTTAGAGCTGAATAATACTCCATGATATACATATACCACATTTTATTAATCCACTCATGAATTGATGGGCACTTGGGTTGAATTTATTTATTTTTTTAATGAGCTGCTGAATTTAGTTTGCTAGAATTTTATTGAAGATTTTTGAGTCTGTATTTGTAAGGAATATTGGTCTATAGTTTTCTTTTTGTTGTTGTTGAGCCTTTTTCTGGCTTTGGTATCAAGATGATACTGGCTTAATATTAATAGAATGAGTTGGGGGGAGAATTTTTCCTTCTCAATGTTATAAAATAATTTCTGCAGTATGGGTACCAGTTCTTCTTTGTAGGTCTGATAAAATTCAGCTGTGAAACCATCTGGTCTGGTAATTCGTTTTTTTCTTCTTTTGCTCAGTATTGCTGGCTAAATATATGGATTTTATATTAGAGTTTCCCTTGGATTTAGTGCTCTGGCTATTTTTCTTGTTAATATTCCCTGAATTTCCTCTTAAGATACTGTATTTTAGTCTAATTACCTTATTTAGAATTAGTAAATAAGCAGGATATGCCATTTGTCTATCATTTTATCCTATTTTTCTAGGAAAATTTACTGTAAAAATCTGAAACCCTTTAAATTAGAGTTTGTAACAAGTGAATTCTCCATTTTTTCCTTTGAACTTGTATCCTGGGCCAGCCCACTCCACAGTCATGGTACTATTTATCTCAGCCTGTTACCTTGTCACCTCCTTAACTCTACCAGAGGCTTTGCTAACATCTCCATTTGATAATTTCCACTAACAACCAAGAACTCCATTATTATAACATGCATTTCCCATCTGCACTGAGCAAGTTCTTCCTCATCAGTCTGAAAAAATAACTACTGGGCAGAAAAATCATGGGGAATAATTGAATTAAAGTTCACAAGCCATTCGACACAAAGCTCTTGCCATCCACTGGGCATAATTTGTACGTTATGCAAACACAGCTATTGTCATCTCTATGTAAACATGTGTGGACAAAGATGACTTTGGGCTTCTGATAGCAGCAGGTCATGGTATGAAGACTTGCTTGTGAGGGGCAGAGAAAGGCAATGGCCATCTGAGGAGCAGGCACTGGCCTTAGCTTGGTGTAAACACCCCTGGGACTCTGCTCAAGTCACATTCTCACTGGCATCTTTGGTACCCTCATCTAGAAGAAGGAGTGACAGAAATTTCATGAATCCTTTCCCCAGTGGCTGTTCCTACTGTGTCCAATGTGTAAACCCCTTCAGGCAGAGACTCTCGTATATCATTAGCTCCATAATGCATTGTAGACAGCTAAGATCATCCTGGTTGATTTCTCCGTCCACCTTTTTGACCACCCAAAAATGTGGACCTGTTGGATTTTTGACTTACATAATGTCAATGGTCTTTACCACATCTCCGTATCTGCCCTCCTCTCCCAGGGCCACTACTCTGACCTGGTAGCCATCCCAAAGTGCCCCACCTTCTACATGTTAATTATTTCTTTACCTTTTACTTCTTATTCGTTTCCTAATTCAGTTCTCTTAAATTTTATTTTATGTATACTAAACATATAAAAGAATTTAAATAAAGTTTACATAAGTATAAGAAATAAGAAGCCTATCACCCAGTGTAACAAAAGAATTTTGCCCATGCTTTGAAGGCTCCTACATGATCATCCCTATCCAAAGCCTCTCCCTCAGTCCCAAAAATAACTACCACTCTAAATAATTTATTCTTATTCTCCAGTATTCATTCCAATCTTATTATTTCCCTAGATAATTTAGTGTTGTGTGTTAGAATTTTTATGTGTGGTTATCATACTGTATGTCTTCTTCTGTGTCTTGTATTTATGTGTGATGTTGTATCTTTGTGATTTGGCCATGATAATATTGTCAATACAAGTAATTCATTTTCACAGATGAGTCTTTCATTCTATAAACATATAATAAATGAATATATATAATAGATATATTTCTCTATTGTCCTATCATTGGACCTTTGCATGGTTTACAACATTTTCTTATTGGAAACAATGCTGCCATGAACATTCCTGCCCATGCCTATTGCTGTGCATTGGGTATACATCAGGAAGTGGAATTGTTGGGTTGTAGAGCATGAGCATCTTCAAGTTTATGAGACAATGCCAAACTGTGTGTCAGGGCACTTGCACATGTTGTAGAGCTTCACCAGCAGTGTTTAAAAAGCCCCCTTGCTCCATGCCCTTGCAAATACTTGGTTTTATTAGTTTTTATCTCATAAAATGATATCTCAGTGTGGTTTTAGTTTATATTTTGTTGATTGCCCATAAGATTGGGAATATTTTCATTCCCTATTGGCTATCTATATTTTTATTTTCTGTAAAATGCCATTCATGTCTTTTGCTCATTTTTCTATGGGTTGTCTTTTTCTCCTGTATTAACTTTGCATGTTTCTTGTTCCCTCTTCTGGCATTTAAATATTAGCATTTCTTAAAGCTCCGTTTTGGGCTCTTTTTTCTCCTGAAGCTCCTTTCTACTTACATAATCCCATCTACTTTAAGTTACCATCTAGTCAAACCATCTGTATGCAAATTACTTCTGATTTTATATTTCGAGACAAGATCTAATTTCTAGCGCCACATCTTAAATCCAACTATTTCTCAGTATGCTCACTTGGATGTTTCAAAGGAATCACAATTTTAACTTGAAAATCAAAATTATTATTTTCCTCCAAATCCGATATTTTTAGTGTTCCCAATCTCTGAGTGTCGCACAGTGCAGAAACCTGGAAGGCACCTTTGACTTCTGCCCCTCAGCTATATTAGCTTTCAGTTACTGCATCAGCCTTCCAACTAGTCTCCCTGATTCCACTCTGGACTCCTCCCTTCAGTTCTGCACACCAGAGCTACAGCAAAATACCCATTTCAAGTACACATTTGATCATACTGGAAACATCACTCACCTCCCATTGCTCTTAGAATAAAGTCTAACATTGTGAACACAAGACCCTAGGAGACCCCCACTGCCCGGCTTCTGCCTGATTTGCCTCCTATGTTCTCTGTGCCTCTTTGCACAGCCACACAAGCCTTCTTTAAATTCCTTGAAAATCTGTGTTTCTTTCTGCCCCGAATTATTGAACAGGCCACTCTCTCCTCTTGGATTGACAACTACATGGTTGGTTGGTTCCATTCTGCTTTACTTAGTGATCACCTCAGCATCTCAGCCCAAGCACAAATTCCTCTGCATATCATTCCCTGAAAAGCCTATTTTATATGTTCACCAAGAATTGCAGTCATTTTCTTTGTACGTATTATGCACCTGGAAATATGAATATTTACACTCTCCAAAAGTTCCAGGGTGCAAATGTATCTGATTTTGGTCCCTATTAAACTCAAACACAATACAGAGCCTCAACCATTATGAGAACATAATAAATATTTGCTAAATGAATAAATTACACTCCTATATCATCTGATTTTTAAAGGATACACCAGGCGTTTTTGCTACTTGGTGTCACTGAGCCATATCAACCACAACTCTGCACATGCAGGTTATAAAATGTTTGAAATAAGATCACAGGAAGCAGGGGGAGCTGGAGGGAGTTGGTAGGCGTTTTGGTGTAATTTCTAAAATAGATCCTGGACAAACACATGGTAAAATGGAATTTAAAGACAACCAGACTACTCACTAAGTCACTGACACAGGAACTTGGAAATGTCTACTACATGGTGCACTGAAGTATTCTAGGTGAAACAAGTCAATCCTGGGGGTCTTTGGGGTACTCCCTAGTTCTTTTGTTTACAACAACCAGTTCTTAAAGTTCTCTTATACATTTTTCTGTTTCATTTTGTTTGTTTTCATTCTATCCTATAATTATAGAAGATAATTTTGGAAGAAAAAAAATAAGAAGAGATATCCATTTCAACTTCAGAGTCTTACAGGAAATAATGTTACCGTCTTATGAAATCTAAGCAAAATATAAACAAAATAAGATGATGAGATTTGAGACGGCAGAGGGGCAAGCATCGAGCTCTATCCTAGGCCTGCAGAATTTCAAAATGTGTCAAAGGGAAATCATAATAAAATCCACATAAACAAACAAAAAAAAAAGTGTATCAAGTATTGAAGTTATGCTAACCCAATTAGGAAGAGGAATTAAGACAAAATATCTAACTGCTAAATGAGTTTATATCAATAAGTTGCACAAATTACTGTGCCTAGCATAAATAATGGTTTGAAAAACATAGAAAAACTTAAGGGGTTGCCATATTTCATACTTTCTTCAATCAGAAAGATAGATTGGAAATAAGAATAAAATATTCTTTAGGAGACTTCAAATATTTTCTAATAAGGAGACAGGAAAATTCCAAACGAAAGACACTACTAGAGTGTAATTGGTAAAGCTAGTGCTTTACAACCAATCAGAAGCCACAAGATTTTATAAAGTTCTATAATTTCAGGGATTTCAAGTAGAGCACATGGGATGTGCCCTGGGCAGGGCAGTTACATTGTCCTGGTCAGGAGAAATGAGTTTTCCCTGGGTGAGAGGCTCTGAGTTTTGGTTCCAGGTTCCCTGTGGCATGCTGCCCCCACCCCCCCCACCCCTGCTTCCTACCGATCTCCCCCAAGAGCTCATTCTGATCAAACTCCTTGCACATGAGGCCCCATATCAAGGTTGGCATCTGAGGAACCTGACCCATAAAAGTGCCCTGAAAGTCTTACCCATCATACCAATGACCATTTGTGTTTTAAGTCAAAGAAATATATCTCTAATGGTAGAATCCACACCTGAATGACCCCTGAAAGAATTCAGGGTCCCACATCCTCGAGGGGGAACATTAGCCTGGGTGGGCATGATCACAGGAGGTATGGGAAGGGCAGGGTGGACAAAAAGGGATGCTGAGTCAGAGAACATTCTGTGACAATAACAAGGTCAGGGTGAGCACAAGTGTCACGGAATGTTAGCGTAGGTAGGAAAGTGAGATGTGAAAACAGACAATGTAAACAAATGGGATGCTGGGCAAGAGAACAGACTGTGACAATAACAAGATCAGGTAACCACAAGTTACCTTTAAGTTTACCTAACAAAATTCTTTGCTGGCTGATTTAAACTTCTGTGTCCCTCGCTTTCATTCTTCAATGGTGAGTAGATAAGAACTAAGGTGCTCACATCAACCTCTGGTAACATAATTTGGTGCTGTGACTTGAATTTCCACATCTAAGGCATGACTTTGCCTCTGGCTTTCTGCTCTTGCATTGACCTGGATTTCTGGACCTTTGGTTGCTCTTGGAGTACCTGGGTTTTTTTTGCCCTTCTCCTGAGAGTCCTTGCTGTTTTTTACTGGAAGAGATCCGGTCTTCAGATTCACAGGACTCTATGCAGCACCCTGAAATATCTGATATGTGCTTTGTGCCTTGCTTGGTTAAATACTAGGGAACGTGTGAAGGTATTATACGCCCTTCTTGGAAAGGGGAGGTCTGGAAATTTCCGTGGTTCTACTGGGTGGTAAAGGTTGAGACATTGTGGAGGAAAGGTGTGGGAGAGGTTAGGGAGACTACCCTCCTTACAAATTTTAAGTTCCCTGGCTATTTTGGAAGCGGCGCTGCAGGAGGAAAGGCTAACACACAGCGAATCATGGGTCATGCAAGGCTCGTGCAGGACTGGCACCCAGGGACTGGGGGGAGATTACAGGGTCACCCATGGAAAGAAAGGGAGGCCATGGTAAGGGTGCCTAGTCCACATCTCTGGAGGCCCATGACAGGCCAGGGTCCACAATGGACCAGGGTGGCACCTGTGAGAGGAGCGATATCTCCTCCCAGGGCAATGTGGCAGGTGAGGGATGCCCTGGCAATCCGGTGCCCTCATCTATGTTTGGGTGGGAAGTCAGCACAGCATTCCCAGTACAACACCTTTCTGGTGTATTCTTCAACACTGGGATGGATTTGACCCTCAGTCCCTAAAGAAGAAAGGGTTAATCTTCCCGTCTAACATGGCCTGGCCACGGCATAAGCTGGAAGACAGGGAAGAGTGGCCCACACATGGCTCCCTTTGCTTTAACACTATCCTGCACCTTGACCTGCTCTGTCACAGATTAGGAAAGTGGCCTGAGGTGCCTTCTGGGTGGGCCTTTATGGCGCTGAGAGATAACGCGGATCTATGCAAGGATCGTTCACTGGGCTCAGCCTTTCTGGCAGTGATCATCAGGCTCCTCCAGCCCCATCACAGGAGCCTGACTTCCTAGATGACCTGCTGGCGGTGGGTGGAGTATGGGGAGGATCTGTTCCCACTCAGGCTGGCTATCCTGGGGACAGCTGCAGAGCAACCACCTCAACACCCTCCCACCCAATTCACCAAGCCCTGGAGAATACACTCAGAGTGGGGCCTCCTTCCACCCACTGTCAGGATTGTACCCTTTGAGGGAGGTGGCCAGTGGGGATACAGGAACCACAAGGGTTCACGTCCCCTTCTCTATGACCGGCCTGGCCACTTGTAAGCAGAAGCTGGGGAGGTTCTTGGAGGACCCTTCCCATTTTCTAGTTGAATTCCAAAACCCAACCTTACCTTTTAACCTTACCTGGGTGACTATTCATATAATCCTATCAACCTGCTATGCATCAGAGGAAAGCACTGCATTTGCCTGGGATGCTGCCAGGGATTGGCAGCTTCCCAGCCCCACCATGCTGTTGCCTATTGCTGTTGGAGCAATGGTAGTTCCCTCTGGGGACCCCCAGTGACACTATCGAGCAGGACATGCAGACCTGAGGAAACGAAGCCACCTGTGTCAGTATACAAGGGAAGGGATAAAGGTGTGTATAGTTAAGCCATGAACTGTGAAAAATAAGGGGAATAACCCAGGAGACCACAGAAAACCCTTTTCTCTTCCATGAATGGCTGGTGGAAGGAGTTGGGATATTTACCAACCCTCAGTCCCCAGAGGGGCAGGTGTTTCTAGGAACACATTTCATTAACCAATCAGCCCCTGACATTCTAAGGAAGCCACAAGTATCACAAGAAATGTAACAGAAACAGCACAAGGTGCATTACGGAAGATTGGGCGCCAGGACACTCCAGGGTGTAACCATATAAAGTGAAACTGCCCTGACCAATGGTAGGGAGGAGACAACATCCCCATTGGTCAAGAGAAAAGGGGAAGAGACAACATCATGAAGGAGAGGTCAGATGGGAGAAAAAGAGATGATGTAGAAACACCGGGACCATTGTTTGTTTGGATGTGTGCCCGCTCCTACCCGCTTAGGAGTGTACTATTGTTTACTAATAAACTTCTTAGCTCACTGATGTAAACTTCTGTGTCCCTCACTTTCATTTGTCTATTGTGAGGAGATGAAAACTGAGGTGTTCACTTCAACTTTCTTCACATCAACTCTGAGGAGACACAGGACCCAGAGCGAGAGCTGGGCTAGATGCCCTGTGACATGTTGGCAAAACCTCCTGTACAGAATTGCCCTGCCAAAGAGGTAAAGTGGGCAGGCTTTGTCCAAAGGTGCTTTGGCAGACTCAGGTCCCATCCATGTAATCCCAATGACCCCTGAGGGTTTCATATGGCAAAAATGAAGGGGACTGTTAGAAGAACAAATGAATGAACCTCAAGTAAGGGATATAGTGTGTGTGGCTGAAATCCCAGAGGTTAATAATAAACCTGTTGCACACCACACAGACCTGTGGATGAGATTGAAATTAATGGCATAAAAGTGTTGAGGTGGATACTTCACCCAGAACAAATGTAGGAGTGGGAGGAAAATGCCTCATGTTAAGCAAAACACCAAGGTGCACACCATTCCTGAGCAGGTAGCAGCCACTGAGATAGAAGTGACTGGAAGAGGCTTAATATCCTGTTGGAGAATGAACTAGTACAGAGAGATCAGGAGACAGAACTATGTGGGAAGCAAAGTCATCGATATTGTCCACTATAAATAGTGGTAGAAAGTGGAGCTGGTGTCCACTGTCAATGATGAGCTGGTTCAGCATGGTGACATCAGGAATGTTGGAGTTAATGGCTACACTGAATGGGAGATGGAGAAGCTTTAAATAATTGACAAAAAAAAAATAACTGAGAAATTCTTTTTTAAAAAAGATTTTTAGATGCCACTCAAAGAGGAAATAGTTTTTATAGGTGTGGTTTTCCAGCCCTCCATCCTTACTCCCCATATATAGGAAATGGGAAGCATAATTTCACAATCAACTATTAGATGAAAGATTATTTTTGTAAGTTGCATTGAAGTTCATAGGTCTTAATCTATGTGTGTCCAGGGTGGATTGACTGGAACTTTATTTTGCTGAAACAAAAAGACATCTTTCCTTTTTCTCCTCCCCAGATTTAATGGACTGAATGTTTATGTCTCCCAAAAATTCATGTGCTGAAATCCTAACCTCAATGAGATGGTATTAAGAGGCATTTGGGAGATAATTAGGTCATGAGGGTAGAGCCCTCATGAATGGGATTAGGAACCTTACAAAAGGGACCCCAGGGAGCTCCCTTGCCTTTGGAGAAATAAAACTAAAATCCTAAGACCAGCAACCAACAGAAAAAACTCCTCTTGGCCAAGGGAACCCCAGAGAAATCTTAAAACTGAGTTCCCAGCCCTGACAGGATGGGAGGTTGGACACGCTTTGTTATACCCTCTCCCTCACTGCTCACCATTAGACTTTGTTTCCTAAGGGTTAAACAGAACTGGGCCTTTGGAGAGCCTTGCTCACCACCTATTTCAACCACCCTCGTGACTGCCCCTCCCTTTTGCAGTTTCAACACAATGACCAGCACTCCTCCCCAATAAGAAAGTACCAACCACAGAGGTCTTCACGACCTCTGCTTCACCTTTTAATGCGTAGGGCCTAATTGTAACACATGTAAATGCTAAGTCTCCACTCCAAAGTGAACATGGGACACATGTTGCATACATGTTAGCCTACTATGCATGCATGCATGTACCACCCCTTCATGAATATTCATAGCTCCCCTAGAGCCTGTTGAATATGTATACTTAGCTAACCCCTCCAGTATAAATTACTGTCTCATCCTCACCTCCCTAGAAGTGTTTGCCCCTCAGCTTCTGCCCAAGGTTATGCTTCCCAGCCAGCAATATGGCCAGCCTGCAGGCTGTAACACTTTATGAGAAATAAAGCTCTCCTTTCCAAATTTATGAACCTTGTGATTGTTCAGTTGATACCTCTTTCTGTTATGGGAAGATACAGTGAGAAATTGGCAGTCTGCAACCCAGCAGAGGGTCCTCACCAGAACCCAACCATGATGGCACCCTGATCTTGGGCATCTTAGCATCTAGAACTGTGAAAAATAGAGTTCTGTTGTTTACAATCCACCCGGTCTATGGTACATTGTTACAGCAGCCCAAACTAAGACAGCAGATAGTATTAAACCTCTGCTATGATCCGTAACTGAAAACAGCCATGTGGGTCTAGGTGACTGTTTTTCCAATATTGTCTGAAGACCATCTGCATCAGTTACCTGCAGAGCTGGAACTGGAAATTCTTGACTCGCTTCCCAGACATAATGAATCAGAATCCATCTAGGTGGGTCCAGAAATCTACATTGTTAACCAGAATCCCCAGTTGATTTTTAAATATTGGGCTTTGGGAATTTCTTGTCTATCTGACAAATATTATGTTATTACATATATGTGGAAATTGGTATTTACAATACAAACTGCTTAGAAGTATAATAATAAATGAATATGACATCTGCTGATATTTTCTGCATACCATGGATAGAAACTATTAACTGCTAACATCCCCCCAGAGACCACCAAAATAACATATTGCTAAAGTAAAGCTGAGTGTCCTGCTAACAACAGCAAGGGGACATACTATACCCTATGACAATGTCTTGGTAGCACCCAAGAGGAGGGCTAAGATTTTGGCTGTTTTAAGATGAGTCTTTTATTGTTAATGGGAGTGGGCTAATTACGATTAGGTGAGGTCCATGCATTGTATTAAATAGTTTAGGCCTGGTGGACCCAGAAAAAGGAGACTTCCAAGACAGTCTTAAAGAATAAGCAGTTGTTTGGTAAGTAAAGGGTTGTTTTATGAGACTAGTTGAGCTATTTATTGCCTGAGAAAGGGCTCGTGAGGACTGGGTGAAAAGTCTATTCCCCAGATAAATAGATTTTAGCAAAGTTCCTGATGACATAAAGTTATTTGCAAGTTCATCTTCCTGGGTAAGGGTTTTCTGGAATAGAAAATTGTGCTAATACAGACAGACAAAGGATAAAATCATGCTGATGTAAAAGGCAAGCTGTGTAGTTGTAGATACTTTATGTTTTCAAAATTGGGAGCCTGTTTTACCTGTGTTCTATCAACTCTATGGAATGTTCTGGTGGCCCCATATCAGTGTTAGTAGAGGACAACCCAGACTGCAATTCCTGGACTAAGCAGAAAGACATACAGAAGACAGGAGATACTTCAGTGCACCTCTTGGGTCTAACATCTCCATGGTAATGGGATAAAGGAAATTGGTCTTTGACTGAGGAAAAGGTTGGAGAATACTTCAGTTTTTAGATGTGCTCATGGTAAGGGATTTGCTTTGTCACATTACTAGCATGGCTGCAAATTTCAAGGTTGACAAATTTTATAAACAACACAGCCATCCAAATCTGGTGTACTTTATTTACCTCTACCTGTACACTTGGATACATATTTTTGTGGTGCTATAAAGGAATACCTGAGGCTGGGTAATTTGTAAAGAAAAGAGGTTTATTTGGCTCACCGTCCTGCAGTCTGTACAGGAAGCGTCCCACCAGCATCTGCTCAGCTTCTGGTCAGGGCTTTTGTGCTGCATCAAAATGCGGCAGAGAAGGTCAGAGGGGAAGCAGGCACATGTGAGGAGGGACCAAACCTGGGCGCAGCATCCTAGAGTTATAACAACCCACTCCTCAGGGAACTAATCCACTCCCATAGAATCAGGCCAGACTTGGCAGGACCAGAACTCACTCACAACTGTGAGTCCACACTTGTCAGTAGGGCTTACCTCTCAACAGCACAACACCGAGAATCAAATTTCAGCATGAGATTTGGTGGGGACAAACAAACTGTATCCAAACTATAGTTATAGCTGAGCATATACTGAAAAGGGAAACAAAATAGAAGCAGTCAGCTAAATTCAGGGTAGACTTTATGGGTAAACTTAAGTAATATCTGGTTCTTACCTATTTCATAAATATATGGCATCGAAATCAAAAGGCCATCGATTAACAAAGGTCTGGTCTCGTCTGGTCTGCACCGCTCATGTCTGGAGTTTTCATAGTGGTACAAGGACAAAGCGGAGTGTGTTTGGAGGATGTGTCTGTGGAGGTGACTACAGGATTTCTGTACGTTCCAGAGACCTTCTGACTTGCATGAGGTCGGCAGTACCTTGGCTGATCCTGGATCTGACTGGCAAAATAAACAGATTGCAAAGAACAAAAATGCTAGAGGACGTTTGCTGGAATGACGCTTCTCCTGGTTTAAATAAGACTCAGGCCCAGGAATGTCTACCTTGAAAGCAGAGTAGGGTCAGTATTTCCATGACCCTTATGTCCATGCCAGAAATCACACTGGAAAGCTCTGATCCAGAAGCAAGAGCTTCTCTCTGGATCCCTGGGGAGAGGAGAAGAAAATTGACAGGAACTCACCAAGTTTGAGGACATTCACTGAGCCCTATTGAGATGAAAAACGTAGCTCCAGGGGTTTAAAATTGCCATGATCAGAGGAAAGACTCTTTGCATCTTTTTGGCTGTCTTGTTCTTCCTTAAGCTGGCCTTTCTCCATCAGTGGAGAGGTAGGAAGCCAATTCCATTGCTGGAGTGGCTCCAGGAAAGGGAAAAGGGTTTCCTTGAGGTTACTTCTACTGAAGAAAAGATGAAACCTCCTTGTTGCCTTTGCAATTTCTTGAGGTTTTAGGGGCTAAGGCCTCAGCTGCTCATTAAATTGGCCATTGTTTGGTGCAAGATCAAATATACAACTAGATAGTTTGGAAAAACTGAGTCTAGAAGCCCATGTCTTCATCTCTTTGGCAAGCTATGGCCTTTAGGAACACTCATTGCTATTGGGGTGGGAGGTACAGAGGAGCCCTGACATTTACATAACCCAATCTCCACCCGGGGAGGAGACCTGATGTGATTCCCAGCGAGCTCCTTCAAACCGGGAGTCATGCAATGCCACCATCACTGACAATTGTCACTTAGGTTTTCATTGCTTGTAGAAGATAATTATTGTTCATTGTAGCCACTAAGCAGACAAATTAGCTGGCAGACAAAGAATAGCGTATAGTCCCGGAACTTGACTGTATAGATAATTAGTTTTTTCTTTTTAATTACTACAGTCTTCTTTGAGCTACAAGTGACCCTTCTGTTGTTACTCTGCGGGAGGTCCCTCTGACTCACCCCTGAGGACAAGCACTTCCTCCGCACAGACTTTGCTATCTGGCCTTCTGTGCAGCTGGCTTCCCACTCTCTCTAGTCACCAAACAATGAGGTTCTGTCCAAGACTTGTTGGGTTTGTCGAACCAGGATAGTAAGGAATTGAATTAGATGACAGCAAGCGTTCTTAGACACAAAAAATAAAATAGTCAAACTTGAGTGTTCTAACCCATTTTCTTTCTCCAAAGCAACTAGACACTGTAACAAAGGTTTTTCTCCTCATCATAGACACAAACACAGAGGCCACGTTAAAGAGAAGCAACATTAAAATTGCTAGACAGCCTCACGTGATTTTCTGCAACATGCTTGGAGCTGTAAGTAATTGCATTATGCTCAGCCTATGGACATTTCACTCGCTTTTCTCCACATCTAATTCCAACAAGAATATTTTGTGTATACCCACACACACATATTTCTATCTTCTAATTCTCATGACAATTCTGCAAGGTGGGTGTTAAGATCAATTTTATGTGTTAACTTGCCTTGGCCAAGGGGTGCCCGGATGTGTGGTTAAACATTATTCCAGATAAGCTTGTGAGGGTGTTTCTGGGTGAGATTAACATTTGAATTCGTGGACTGGGTGAAGATGATTGCCTTCCCTAATGTAGGTGGGCTTCATCAATCAATCAAAGAGAAGAATAAAATAAAATAAAATAAATCTGAGTAAGAGAGAATTCCCCCCTGCCTGACAGGATGAACAGGGACAATTGACTTTTTTCTTGCTATCAGACTTGAATTGAAAAAAACATTTTTTCTTGGATCTCAAACCTGCCAGCCATAAGATTAGAACTATCAGAAGGCTCTCCTGACCCTTGGGTCTTTGGATTCCAGTGGGTCCTATATCACCGAATGGGACCTACTCTTGGCCTCCAGCTTGCTGACTGCATAAGCCAATTCTGTGTGTGTGTGTGTGTGTGTGTGTGTGTGTGTGTGTGTGTGTGTATCCTGTTGGGTCTGCTTCTCTGGAGAACCTGACTGATCCAATGGATATTATAATATTTTTGGCATTTTAAAAGGCTAGAAAGTCTTTACGGCACACCTAAGATAGGATAGCTAGCAAGCAACACTTACAGGATTCAAATTCGGTGCTTTTCCTATTGCACTGCTGCTGCCTTTGTGTCAAAGCCCTGGCCCTTCTACTGTGAAGTCTCCACACCATGTGGCTCTCTGCAAACCTGCTACAAATGCAGGCTCCTTGAGGGTAAATGTCACAGTCCAACAACTCCACTCTTCCCAGCCATCTCCTTCAGAAACACGCATCCCTCCTTACCGAGAATGGCTGGTTCGCCTCCTCAGTACCTGCATTTCTCCTGAGTGTGTGTCCAGCTCTCACTCATAAATCCTCAAACACCTCTGCACGTAAGAGAGAGGCCTCACTCCCTCACCCCAGAGGAGTCATAAGTCCTGTCTGGGCACTGACCTCATACAGAGGGTGGCCATGCAATCTGTTACCCAAAACAGGACTCTTGGAGAACGAAGAGGCACTATGAATCCAAACTCTGGGGCAGCGGATATAAGTGGTAACTCTCCAGCCAGGGCTTTAGAATCCCTGAAGCAGCAGATCAGCATGTTCTGATAGCTGTTCCTCTTAGTTTCCCTGCCTCTACCTACAAAAAAATAATGCACTAAACTTTAGGTGATGTTGCTCTAGGATATAAGAAATTCTCATCAATCCACTCAAAATTCACATATGTGTGCATGTACACACATGTGGCTCTTAAAATCCCCTCTAAGTTCAAGGAAAGGGCTCTATGTAAAGAAGCTGGATTATATTCTTAGAAAGTTATCAGTTAATAGTAAATGGTCAGAAAGGAGATTTCAGGACTTGCCCATTCAGGAAAGCACATATAATTGGGTGAACGTAAGACTTCTCGTGAGGTCCTAAATCTTGCTCACATTCCCAGGACAATGTGTGAAGACTCTGGTGCTCTGTCTCTGACCCGGAGCGGGAGAGAAGCACATCATTTATTACCTTGTCTGTGAGTATGGGGATAAACAGGGCTGAGATCAAATGTCAACAATTTCTTTGAAATACTCAGTTTTCAAAAAGAGGATATACTTATTAAAATTACTTTTGCCAGTGAAGTAATAAGAGCTAAAGTTTTTTTTTCAAATATACTGCATGGAGAAAATGAAATAAATATAATTTGTCTGTTATAATTTGTCAGTTACAAACATATTTCAATGAAATAAAGTCAAAATATTTCCCCATAGTATTCTGAATAATACGGTAATAGCACAGGAATATAAAATAGGTCGATGGCCAAGCCAGAGTCCAGAATGCTCCATTGGTTTTATTACATGATAATCTATGGGGAAAGTAGAAGCTATTCCACATATGACATTGAAAAGGATAACTACTAATTTAGAAAAAAATCTTGAGTCATATTCCTACCATATGCCATTCACAAAATAATTATGTGAGAAATCAAATAAATAACTATAGAAACATTAGACAAATATAATAATATGTTCATTGTTTATGAAAGTATTTTATAACTGAAGCAAAAGATAATGTCTATAAGTAATAAATCATCTATTTGTCTACATTAAAAGGTAATATTCTTCTGTGACCAAAGATGTCATGAAATATTTAAGTAAAAGGGAGAGAATAGGAAGAGAAAATGAAAAGAGATCTTGAATATCTATAAGAAATACATAGAAGTCCCAATAGAAAAAAAATGGGCAAAAAATAACAAGCAATTGTCCAACAAAAAGAAAAAAGGCATACAAATGGATAGAAAATACATGAAAAAATATCAATCCCAGAAGTAAGCAGAAAATTTACATAAAAAACAGAAAGAATTTTAGATGAATAAGATTGGCAATTTTAAAAGGTTGGCAATGTTGAATGTTAACGAGAATAAAAAAAGTTGTTACTCTCGTGCATTGCAGGTGGGAATGGAAATTGGTCTTTAGAGAACTTCTGGGTAGATCTATTAACATTTTAAATACTCATAACTTACTGCCCAGCAATCGCAATTCTGTGTATCACAAGCCGCAAAAGGCTGTCTTTGCAGCATGATTTGCTTGGTGAAGAGTCATAAACAAAGTGAGTATTGGCGTTAGGTAGAATAAACCGACTACTATAATAAATAAAACCAGTAGGCCATGTGTCAACAGACAAGTTTATTTCTTGGTCAGTGACTGTCCTGTCCTGATAGATGTGTGGTCAGGAGGTTGGCAGTCCTGCTTTTGTCTTTTGGCTCCTTTAATTTTATGGCCCTGCCAACCTGTGCAGTCTTCTCAAAATCTGTGCCCAGCTGCGGGAGAGGAAAAAGACCACGGAACAAAACGCAGGGAGGTTTGCAGGGGCCAGGCCTGGAGGCAGGAAAGTCTCCTTGCTGTGGCCTGGCTGGACCCTGTCGCTCTGCCCGCTGCGAGGCATGCTGGGACACGTGTCACGAGGCATGCTGGGACATGTGTCGCGAGGCATGCTGGGAGCGGTGACCTACCCCGGGGAGGGGCAGCCCTGTGAACTCGCACTGCCCGTGCCCCCGCGTCCGGCCCCGGGGAGACGGCGATGGCAGCACCTCCACGCACGAGCCTGGGGTGAAGGTACACATATCAAGTCAAAAATAAGGATGCGGAAATACAGAGAGGACAGCGTCATTCACTGTGAAACAGCAACGTCACCATCACATTTACTCAGAGGGACACGTGCACAGGGCAGAGTCAGACACACCCTACCAGGGGCAGCGACCTACCCTCTCGGGGACTGAGTCGGGGCTTGAACTGCGGCCGACGCGGACGGAGCATGCAGACCTGTGAGTGATGCCGGGAACTTCCCAGCAACGTGAGTGTGTGTGTTTGTGACTAACACAGTCAAGATAGGAGGCTGCTGTCCCACAGCTCCGATGTGAGGGGCGTTTGGGAGCCATTCGGGAAGCAATGTGTGCATTTTTTTCTTTTTCCTTCCTTCCTTTTTTTTTTTTGCCTTTTCTCCCCGCACACAAGACCATGAAAACAAGTGCCTCAAGGGTAAACAAGTGCCTCCAAGCCTGCCTGGATGTGGGAGTCAGAGTGAGCTGAGACCAAACCCCAACTCGCTCTCTTTCTGCACTGTGACACTGGCCAAGTGACGGAGCTTTAGTGGCCTTGCACGCAAAATGGGGATAACAGTACCTAACTCCAGATCTGTTATGGTAATTGGGATAGCTAACAACAAAAAAAAACCTAGTAGAGAAGCTGGCCACATTAAAATAAACTTCTTACTTTACTTTAAATTAAAAGGTAGAGTGAGCCAAGGAAAACAGCAGAGAGAAGTAAGAAGTTTACTTTCTGCTGCATAACACTGTTTCTCAAAATGCTGTTGAGAACAGGCTCATCCGAGCTTCTATAGCTGTGGTTCTCAAACTTCAGTGTGCCCAAGAACCCCAGGGATAGGGTATTGAAACAGAGTTCAGGCCCCACCCCAAAGTTTTGGATTTGGTAGTCAGGGTCACACCTGAGAATCTGCATCTCTGACAAGCCCCCAGGTGATGTTGGTGCCATGCTCTGGATCACACACACTGAGAACCACTTCTCTAGAAATTTGTATGCTCTTCTGCTTCAGGTATTTTTCTCATGTACTACCATCTACACTTTAATGGAGGTTACTTACTTCCGTTTTTCCTGTACCATGCAAATGCTGTAAACAGTGGGTTTCCAGTATCTCTTCCCAACACCCTGCTCAGTGACATCACCTTGATAGCTTGAACTCAGCTCAGGCAGGTGTTTACATTTCCATAAAGGTCAGCAAAGGCTATGAAACCAGGTTCCCTGACTGCCTCCCATGAGAGCCAGCCGTTACACATTTACTAACCACTTATTGATTAAGTAAAATCACCATTGCTGCAAAACTCTTTAATATACATTTGTGGGCTTAAAATATCCATCTACACAAAAGGGTTCTGGCTTTCTGGCTTAGATACCTTAAATTCTCCCTTATTCCACCCAGAAAGGAGGCAGCTGTCTCACTATGTTTATGTTTTCGAGCTTTGTAATGCAAACTCGCATGAAAAGAGGAAGGAAAATAAAGATCAGAGTTGTTCTGACTTGGGCTGCTAGGGAATTCTTTTTCTGCACAATGTGGACAGAAGAGCTGCAGGGACAATGACATCTATTGCTGTGGTCTACACATTATCTTCACCGTATTGCAGAAATGCGACTAAACCACCAGGAAGGCCTCTGCCATCCTTCATACCACTCATCTCGAGGCCCGTCCTAGGTTCCAAGATCTTCCCAGGAAAAACTGTCTCTCTGCTGTTTTTCCTCATCTCACTCTACTTTTTAATACTTGCTGAGCACAGACACATTGCTCTAATACCAGCTCTGTTTCTGGCCCACTGGCTGAATAAGTAAGACTATCAGAGTTTTTTTTAAGGTCCAGGAGAAAGAGCCTGCCTGGGTGTGGGAGTCAGAATGAGCTGAGACCAAACCCCAATTCATTCTTTCTGCACTGTGACATTGGCCAAGTGACGGAGCTTTAGTTTCCTTGCATGCAAAATGAGAATAATAGCACCTAACTCCAGATTTGTTATAGTGATTGGGATAGCTAACAACAACACAAAAACCTAGTAGAGAAGCTGGCCACATTAAAATAAGCTTCTTACTATGGCTTAAAAAAATATATCAGAGTATCCCCTGTTGAGGGACTTAGGAGAAGAACTTTCTAAGGAGTGGAATTAGGATGTCCCTAATTGCTTCTGAAACCTGTATTTTTCTATCCCAATATAGCATTTAAATGGCCCTGTTTTGTTCTTGTGTTGTTATGAACTTTCCATGTGTAAAGTTATAGAAAGGAGCTCCTTGGCTAGGTTAATACTTCTTTGTGTGTGAGCACCGACACCTGTTAGCATCAATAAGCACTTTGTTTAGGAGCATTATTACAGGAGAGACCTGCTGATGAGAGATTCCAGAAAGTTTGCTCTCTTTGTTTGGGAAGACAGAGAATGCCGTCTAGTATCCTGCAATTTTAATTACATGGTGATATATTATTATCCTACTAAACTACCTCTTTACTCTTCCTGCTTAGATTCAAGGAGGAAAAGCCTACTGAATACCAGCAAAGTAGGTGCATCAAGTTGCTCTGAGTGTTCAGTCCAAATGGGTTTTGAGCCTTCCAAAGCATTTTCCTTAGACATCATATACTCCTGCTTAGAATCCAAGAGCCATAATATTTTGGAGCTGACACAGGCAATAGAAATGGCTCACTTTAAAGAAAAAGAAACAAAGCAGAGTACAGGGATGATACCTCACCCCAAGTCACAGCAAGTGACTAATATAGCTGGTGTTTCATGCCAGAAATCTTAACGAGAGTAAACTTCAAAATTTTGTCAGCTTTGTTGAAATTTCTAGAAGTGAATACTAGGATATTTCACATTAAATCCAGCAAGGTCTTAGACTGATAAAAACTGAGACAAATGTCAAGAACCATAAAGGTCTTACAAATCTTATAAACTAGTAAAACTTTGCAAGAACTTGCAGAGTAATAACAGTTGTAATAACTTACTGCAGACCTGTGTGCTTTACATATGGTATGCACTGTACAAGTATATTTTTCTACTGGGTTGGGTTCACTCCCCACACTAATCCACTGCAATTTTCACAATGCATAAGTTAAGTCTCCCTGTTTTACAGATAAAAAGGTAGAGGCTTATAAAGTTGAATTATTAATAATAAGCTGATCAGTGGGAGAGCCATGGCTTGAACTTGGCATCTGTTTAATCCCAGAGCCCATTCCTACATTCTTTATCATCAAGGATCAAGCTGTCTGTGACTCACCCCAGATCTCCATCTCAGGCTGAGACCTGTTTCCAGGCAATGCCGATCTTTTCTTTCAATTCTCATTCTGCCTCCTCCCTTTCAGTGACTGTCAATGTCCATTGGCATCTGTATTATTCCCAGAGCCTGGCTTAGGAATGAGTTAAAGCCCCCCAAGCCTTTCTGAGGCATGCAAGGTCTTTCTGTTTGAAAGATTTTGTGCTTAATCACTTCCATTAGGCTGGGACATCATGCAGGGGCCACGCTGGCTAAACTGAGAACTCTGACAAAACCTCAGAAACCAGAGCCAGGGTCTCCAGGGACCAGCCTGTGGATGGAGTGAGGGATTGGACTACAAAGGAGCATTAGGAACATTCTGGAACATCTCGATACAGATGTTCTACATCTTGATTATGTTGTTGGTCACATGACTATTTACATGTGTCCAAACTAATCAAATTGTACATTTAAAATTAATGAATTTTATTGCATGTAATTATTTCAATAGAGTATTTAAAAACAATCCTCACATTTATAAGCCCTAGGCTACAGTTCTTACCTCCCTTTGAAGATTTAAAAAGTGTTCCTCTCTCTTAGTTAAAGTCCCTGCAGGAAGTAGACGCACATACAAATTAGATAATTTTAGTGTAGTTGAGTACAGGGACTGCTTGTAACGAAGTAGGTGAGGCGCATGGCCATCCCGAGAACAGTGCACTTTGCCAAGGCTGGCCCCACCCCACAGTTGCTGACTCTCCCAGTCCGAAGGGTGAGGGCCAGGCAGCCACCTGCATGCCATGCAGAGAGGTCAGCAGTGCAGGAGGGCCACCAGGCAGGAGCTAAGGCCTGGGTGCCACCCGACCCTGAATCTGGCAGGGAGAGGGCAAGAGCCACACACCTGACCTTTCCTTGCTCTGCTTGTGCTGGGGCCACTCAATACCCAAGCTCAGCCTGAAGCCAGACCCTCCTGACGTAGTTCCCATGGGGCAGCGTCCTGGGGCACAGAACTAGACCCAGGAAGAGGCAGACTGGGTCTGAAAGACAAGACGAGCGTGTCCAGCATGGCCCGGCTGAGCACCTGTCTGCCACTCTGATTTCTGATATTCTGGGGCAGCCACACTTGCCACCCTCTCTGCCTCTTCCCGGTCCTGGCTTTAGTGAGAGGGCGTGGGCGTGCTGAGTTCTCTCGTGGGGTCTGTTCATGACCTGGACAGGTCATCAGGACAGACCAATGGGGTGGAGCTGTCCCTGCGTGGGCCCCAGGCCTGAGCCCTGGGGGGCTGGTGGCAGGGCCCGCCCCATTCCTCTGCAAGTGGGGAGGGCACTGCTGCTCCCCAGCGTCCCGCACCAAGGCAGGTGGGGCCCTGGGATTTCTAAACAAAAGGAGACTGAGTGCTTTTGTCTTGGGGTTCAGTCAGGGTCATTCGTGGTTCTCTTCTTTCTAGGACACTCACGACCTGTCCATCAACAATCCTGGTGGCCCTTCAAAACTTATCTAGAAAATGACCTCTTATCTCCTCCACAGGTATGATGTCTCCCCCCACCCCATTGTTCCTTACCTCGGTTATGGCAACTGCCTCCTGATCTGTCTTGGGGCGTCTGCACCCACCCGGGTTCATCCCATGCTCAACAGGGGCAGCCCGTGGATGACATTACTTAAAACCATGACCTCTGTCACCAGGAAAAACAAATAAATAAAAAGGCACAGGTGTCATATACAAAGCCGTGGACTTCAGGGCCCCCCGGGAGCTCACCCGTGCATTCCCATAGTTTAAAACGGTGGCAGTAGAGCATAAAACCGCAAAGACATCTGCGTTTGCAGAAACACATCCTGGTTTTGGGCAGTCTCTGGGCAGTACCCCACTCTCATCTTCATAAGGAAACTCTCTGGGAAAAATCTGACACATTCTACAGAAACTCTTTCCAGGCCACTATTCAGAAATACCTGAATCAATAGCAACACCTCCGTGTTTGGGTAATGTTTCTCAGTATGCATCTACTTTGTTACCAAAGAACCTTTCTTTTTCCGTATCTCTCTGCAGCTGAGCAAGTGCTAGAAACCATCGCTGAAACCTATTACCTGATGCTAATGGGGTTTGGGAGAGAAGCAGGGAGTGTTACTAATATCCTCATTCTGGTCTCCGAGATAAGAGCCCTTTCTGTGCCGAGCTTTGTTATAAGTGAAATTTCTCATCCCTGCTGCAGGTGAGATGTCCCTGGTCGCTGAAAACGTTCCCCGAGCTCCCATTTAGCGAGTTATGAATGGGGCCATCTGTGCTGGGAGCCCTGAGAAGCCGTTTCCGCCTCTTCCCCCCACTCTCACCCGCCTCCGCTTTTTCTCCTCCCTGGGTCCTGCAACAACACGAGCGCTCGCTGCCCCTCGGCCCTCCAAACGCCCACCCTGCAGGTCGGACATTCATCTTAAAGGTGCTCCTCTGGGGGCCGCTAAGACGGAGACCCACACGGGGCTCTGACGCCAGTCTCTGGACGGTGCAAAGTTCTCCGCGTGACACTGCGCGCTGGACAACGGTGACCATAAACTAAAGCATGGAACAACGACTACGGGATATCACGTGGCCTGCTTAATTAAACAATTAAAGCTGCACACATCCCCACTGGGCACTCTCCTATCCATGTTGACTTTGAGAATTAGTTTGATACTCATAAAAAACACACTCCCAGTGAGCAACTCTATCAAAATGAGCTCTTGTGTTTTCCTGTGGTCCCTACACACCCTCCTGCCCCACGTCCAGGGACCTCCTAGTTCCGGCGTCTCTGCTCCCACCCCACTGTCTTCAGAAGCACCCCTGCGACCCTCTCCCCCGTCACCCTGCAGGATCAGTCGAACTGGGTGTCTCACACCACGCACGGGGTGTTAGGGACACCCCGGCACATGCTCACAAGGGCACAGGCTGGGACTGCAGCCACCTAGGCAGTGACTGTCATCTTTCCCAGCAGCAATTTATAATGTGCCCGTCGCTGTATCATAGCCCAGTCGTGTTGAGCTGCATCCAGTTGTCATGGCCCCACCCCTGCCATTCGTCCGAGACTCCCCAGGTTAGAGATGATTTTAATCTTTTTGTCCACGGGACCTTCCTCCTCAGCACAGTATCTTATCTGTAAGTTTCTCAGTGAGCGTTTATTGTAAGGGTGGATGTGGATCCAGTTTGTGAAGTGAGCTAAACTCGGTGAGGGAACAAATACAAAAGGCTTGATTTCTTTCTCCAGCCTCTGCCAGATCTCAATTATGCATAATTATTTTAGATAATTAAGTGTCATAGTCAGCTATTTTAAAAGACTAGTACTGTCGAAATCGAACCTTCCAGTTCAGGGAGATTCTCCACTCCCCAGGGCTCAGAGGAAGGGGGAGTGTGGTCTCCTTCTCCTCCTCTCATTCCCTCTTCTCTGCCCCTCATCACGCTGCCTCTGGATGCTCCAGGATCCGCGAGAGCTGACTTACTGCTGGCTGCAGTAGTTCTTGCTCCCTGGCCTGGTGGAGCCTGGAACCGCCCTCCGGGTGGGGATCGTGCTGGGGGACCTGCAGCCTCAACCTCCCAGGGAGATCACATGTCCTGGCCATGGCGAGATGGAGGACAGGCTGCCAGTCGTGTCTGCCTTTTCTGCCCCGCCCTGAGTGGCTCTGCCCAACTCTCTCCTGCAAACTCTCCAAGCACAAAACAGACACCAGGCAGGCCTCACTCT
>VSMD01054391.1:0-19505 GCA_008750895.1 Mirza zaza | reverse complement strand
GAGGTGAGGGAGCAGGTAAGGGTAGGGGAAGTGGTAAGCAAAAACGTGGCTTCGGCTGAAGTCCGCTTGGGCACGAGCCCTTGGGATCTCGAACATGAATGGTCCCAATAGTAGCGTTCAACCCTAAGGCAAAGGATCTGTTTTTGTATCCTGAAATCAGTCTTTGGACACCCCTGTGAGCGGCATTTCCAGATAAGGTGGCTCCCCATCAGCTGGAGGCAGCTTTCTGGAGAAGTGTGCATCTGAGCCATTAGAACCTGTACTCGTGTCAGCAGGGTAATGGATGTGCTGGCCCAGGAAAGATCTGGGTAAGGCCCCAACAATCGACTTGACCATATCTTGAAGTGTTTGGATTACCTTGAAGATTATCACTAAGCTTGAAGATATCCTGCCCTAAACTGCAAATTGGAGAAGTCCAGCCAGTTGTCAGACTAGAACCTCTACTACACGCTTCCCTGCACTATCACTTCATCTAGTCATTACCTTGTTTGTCAAATCCTGTCCCTGGCTGACATGTGTTTGGGGATGTGGAAATAAGTCAAACAATCTTGCTCTTATGAGCACTCTATTCCCAGCATTTTATAGGCAGCATCAACTAAGATTTCATGCAGCAACTTAAGTCCCATAGTCTACCACAGTCACAAAACCATTTGTCAGGGTAGGGCATTAAGTCTTATAGTCACCGGATGTTTCCATATCCCTGCCTGTGATGTCTGCCTCTATCTACTTCCTGATCTGATTATTCTGGATGATTCTCACTTCTCTGGCCAGGGCTTTTCCACTGAGTAAATCGGCACAAGGAGTCACGATAACATCTTACGTTAGGGGCACTTTGAATGTGTTAAGTACTAAAGTGATGAACAGTTTCTAGAAACTAACCTATAATGAAGTTTCTCAGAGTCTAGTCCTATACTCAAGTCCAACTTTTTAGAAACAGATTTTTGGGCTCTGCTCCAGAATCTTTAGGGCTCAAAAGTCTACATTTTAAAGCACCCCTAAAATTATGCACAGTAAAATATAAAAGTCACTTAACTAGAAAGTAGGTAACTTATACCTCTCCTAATGACAGATGAGGAAATGGACTATGGCCTCCTTAAATTCCACTGTTAAGTAGCAGGGTCAGAATCCATGCACTTAGCCTTCAGGGCAGCTCTTAACTTCACGCCATTGACATTTGGGACCAGATAATCCTAAGGAGGCTATCCCACGCATTGTAGGAGGCTTAGCCACATCCCTGGTCTATGCTCACTAGGGTCAATCATCTCTCCAGTGTGACCAAGATCTCTCTAGTCATTGTCATATGTCCCTTGGGGGAACAAGATTGCCATGTATCTCTCTACCATGATTGAAAACCACCATGCCAGGGTATGATATCTCATAAGTAATGAGCAAATCCTGGCTTTACTATTAGTTGTATGATCTTAAGGAGCAACTTGATGAATCTTCATTAACATGTGAAACGAACACAAAGTCATAGCTTAGAAGGGGTGGACTGTACTTCCCACAAGACTCAGATCCCTCCCCCTGCAGGCCATGGCACATATGTATACCACCTGAGACGAGACAGGTTACATGCTGTGCCATGACTGCTTGAGAATCCTATACCTCCCTTTAACTAGATTCTACTGCCCATATGACCTTCATAAGTGGAGCTATTGGGGCATTATGGGTAGTATTAATATTTTCTTTAAATATAAGATGGAAATAGCATAAAGCAGATGTCTGTGTCCTCTCAGACTTACTGTTCCATTCTCTACTCCACCTCCCCAGTGTCTGCACCTCTGCTATTTCCAGAAGCCATTCCACTGCCACATGTATGGCAGGCTGGAAGTGAAGGACGACCACTACTCAGAGTTGTCAGCCAATGATGGATGAGCATTGGGATAATATCCAGCTCCCTTGCGTCTCAGCTGGGATAACCCTGAGGGGAGTGGCACTACACCATTTCTACTGAGATTGTGCTCTAGTCACCACAGTGGTAGTAACAGTGTACTCAGACTTTCTGTACTCCTCAATTCCCCTGCACCTCCCCAATAAACCACTTGACAAAATTTTCATCTCTCAAATCTTGATTTGTCCCAGGGCCTGCATCTGGAGGAACCCAACGACACTAAGTCTCAAAAAAGCTAACATTTCGTAAGACATCTAAGTTCATTGTCTTTTAGAGCTCAACCCAGAAGAAAAACCTCATGGGAAAAAATATTCAACTGATGCTTTGAGTCATGCTATTGATGTATTTTAAGAGACAAGACCTTGTTTGTCATCCAGGCTGGAACACAGTGATCATTCTCACAGCCTCAATCCTAGTGCTCAAGTGATGCTCCTGCCTACGCCTCCCGAGTAGCTGGGACTACAGGACATGCCACCGCCCTCGGCTAAGAATATGTGCCTTGAATACAATTGTTTCAGTATATGCAGGGGATTAGTTCTATGACTCCTGTGTGTACCCAAATCCAAGCATACTCAAGTCCCACAGTCAGCCCCGTGGAACCCAGGTATAGAGTCAGCTCCCCATACATGCAGGATTCAAGTCCCAAGAACACTATTTTCAATCCCCGTTCAGTGGAAGAAAATCTGCATGTAAGTGAACCTGGGCAGTTAAAACATGTCTTGAGGGTCAACGGTACTTTGTATTCGAAGTGCACCTGACCATACCTTGGTATTTGGTTGCTAAGAAAGGTACCATATTGAGGGCAGTTGAGACTTGACAGTAGGTATTGCCAAGCTCTCTATCCCACAGAGTGTCAAAAGCCCAGTAGGATTCTGGAAACTTCACCATGAACTGCCATTGCATAAGCCCACAAAGAACATGACAGACACTCTTTCGAAAATCAAGTTCCATGAATTTAAGTCTTTGCCAACTGTTTTACATTTTATCAGCCTAAACACAGAAAAGCCTTTACCAGATGGATTACATCAGATTCTGTAAACTCTGTAATCGTTTGGCAGGATTACTGTTTACGACGAAAAATGTAATTTGCAAGGAATCACAGACACATACCCAACATACACAACGACACAGCATATGCATAAACAAGGCCCTGTCCTGTGCCTTCCGTCCAGTGCTCATTAACTCGTCAAATCCAGAGTTAAGCAGCAATTATCTCCAACAACCCAGGCTGCCATTTCTGCCACATTCCCATTTCCTGGGAGCTAGAAGTGAAATAGAGCACATCCCTTGTCCTT
Organism: Mirza zaza; assembly: GCA_008750895.1. Taxonomy (NCBI): domain Eukaryota; kingdom Metazoa; phylum Chordata; class Mammalia; order Primates; family Cheirogaleidae; genus Mirza; species Mirza zaza. The sequence goes on along the minus strand of VSMD01054391.1, from coordinate 16,319 downwards.
TTCTCCCTAGCATATTCGCCAAGGTAGATTCTGGAGGGCAGCCAAGTGATCCAGTGTTACAATGAAATCAGCCCTTTTGATTAGGTGTGGGCAGAGCAGATATTTTACTAGAAGATAAGCATCCTGTAGTTCAGGAGGTTTCAGTCATTGCCTCTTACAAAGATGCTGGCCTAGCGTACAAGGCACTCTTCTCAGATGATCTGGGAATGAATCAGAGGGCTTGGGAAGAAAACATCTTAAGTTATACAATTTCACCAGCCTCCCATTTTCATGGAGTATTAGCTTAAAAAAAAAAAAAAAAAAAAAAAATCAAGGAAGGAAGAAACTGGAAGTAAATCCATCTCAAGCCTGCCACTGGCAGGAAAAAGGCAAACCTAGGTCCACAGAAAGTTCAAGGCTGGAAGAAAAGCCCTCCAACTGGAAACTACAGAGCAATTGTGGGGTTATTGTGCTAATAACTGAAGGCTTACTCTGTGCCAGGCTCTGGGCTAAGCATTTACTTCTTAGGTTGAGGCTTATGTTTTAAGGAGAATTCAAGTTCAGGAGACTTTAATAGGTTGCCCAAGGCGATTGGCAAAATCAAGTTTGAATACAGGTCTGATTACAAAGTTCCAGGCTCTGAGAAACCTGTGTGGAGACAGGTTGTTCATTTTTAGGTGTTTTTGACAAGTGTTCTAAGGGATCCTAGTGTTTCTAAAAACTTATGTAACCCACTAGAAGTTTGGGGTCTCTTTCCCCAATACAAAAAAAAGTCAAGGAATGGAAAAGATGCAGGAGGAAAACAAGAGGACATGTTGGTTAAAAATAGAGTCAAGATTTTTATAAAAAGTTCCCAGTTCTGAAATGGCCACACTCTGTGGCAGGTTTTGTTCATCCCAAAATAGATTAAGTTGCATTATTACATACAATGTTGCTTCAAAGTTCTTATTAAATCTCAGGATTGGATTTTTATAAAGAAAGGAAAGTATGAAGTTTGATCCAAAGTAACACTATTAACCTTAAGACATTACTGAGTTACACATACAGTACAGGAAAAGTATGAAATCTAAGTTGCAGCACAGTGAATTAAAGCAAAATGAAGGTCTCTAACTACATGTCCCACATAGTTCCAGACACATCACCAGCAGCCTAGAAGGACCCCTTCACATATTCCCCATAGATCACTACTTTCTTCCCCTTCCCTTACCTAGAATAATTATCCTGGCTTTTATTGTTTAAATTTTTCCCTGAGTTTGTTTTGTGTAAGGAGAATTATGCCTTTGTTCAACATTGCTTGATTCAGGTTGTTCCGTGCGGTTATATTTCATTCGACATTGTCTAGTATTCCATTGTATTTTGGGTTAGATTTAGCAAATAAAAATTCAGGATACCCAGTTGAATATGAATTTTAGACGATTTTTTAGCGTGTTCCATGTGTTTAACTTGTTAATACTAAAAGTGTGCTGAAAATGTTTACCTGAAATCTAAATGGACATTCTGTATTTTATCTGGCAAACCTAATTTTATGACATAAGATATTTAGTATTCTGTTTTTGGACTCGGATTGTTTCCAGAGTTTGACTATTACCTATATGGTCAGAATCTTCTTTTCCATGTCTTTTCACTGTTAGCATCTTTATTAAACCTATTCATATATTGAAAGTTTAAGTTGTAGCATCAGTTTTATATATTCTAGATATTAAAGTTTTAGGATGTTCACCCAATATTTAGTAATTTCCTTTTTTGTTTTAGATACTTCAATTCAGTTGTCGAGAACTACTCTGTAGTTTAGAAAATCTTAGAGACGTGAACAAAATGTAGTATGAATAGTTGCAGAACAAGATAGCATTTGATTTGCCTCAGGCTCCATTTTCTAGAGAACAGAAACACACACATTGAGGTATGATCCCAAGGAAGCAAGAATGAAGGGTAAAGGAGTGGGAAAGGAAGAAGGGAAGGCAAAGATGGGGCATCACTGAGCTGGCCACAACTACAAGAAAACTTTACAGATGGTTACTTAATCATAGGCAAGGTCTTGCAAAAAGCATATGGACCTAACAAATCTGAAATGAGTTGTTCCTATTCTTGCCCTGCCAGAGTGCCTTGTGGGGCTGTGAACTGCCCACACTTCCAAGCCCTGCTGTTAGGATGGATGTCGGGGAAGACTGATCCCTTGTGGTCACAGTCCGGTCAGATCTGGGCAATGGAGCTGCTGCTTACCACCCCAGGATAGGTGAGGTAGAAGTCTTGCCAAATGCCAACACTTGCCTGAGGTGGAAGCAGAGACAGCAAACCATGATAGGTTAGTAGCCGTGATGCCCCATGACTTACACTCAAGTGCAAAGCTCCATGGATGCCCCAGCCTGGGGCCAAAAACCAGTGTTCAGGGCTCAGAACAGATGGCTGAACTGATCTGGAGAAGCACAAATTAGGAAGTGTTACCTGGGGAGTGCAGTTCTGATTGTCAAGGGGAACATGGAATGGGAAGAAAACAAGTTAAGCCAGATACCAATTGTGGCCAAACAGTTGCACAAGTGGGAGCCAATCACAATCCCAAAAGACAGTCTTGAAGGTTAAAATCCTGAAAGCTCAAAATCCCTAAAGTCTAAAGTCCCAAAACAATCCTGGAAGATCAAAATCTTGAATTCTAGAAGAGTTTAAGAATTATTTGATACACATTTTTAGGGGGATTTGAAAAAGACATTTCATACGTCACTTTACACTATAAAACAGGCAATGTACATTTAAACAAATTCAGGTGCAACTAACGGTTGCATAGGTATAACAATCAGGAGTATATGGGTATTCAGAAATAGGTCGAAGTATATAAATACATATCAGTATGATTGGTTATTGCATGCACCCAAGTTTAACTCCTGTCATTTGAAATACTGATGAACAAGTCTTTCGATGAGTTCAAAGGCAGAATGAGTCAAACCACGCATGCAGTCACCAAAAGAGCCAAGATCACAAAGTTACAGATGCATATATAAAACATCTTCATTGAGGTTAAGGTTTTTACATACATAGTGTTTACAAAGTCCATGTTGTAATAATGCTTCAATGAACATAGGAGTGCAGACATGGACACAATGGTTTCAATTCTTTTGTATGTATTCAAGAGGATTGCTAGATCATATGGTAGTTTTGAGGAATCTCTATGCCGTTTCTAAAATGGCTGTATTTACATTTTCAGAATGAATAAGGGTTCCTTTTTCTCCACATCCCAGCCAACATTTATCTTCCATTCTAACATGTGTGACGTGATCTCATTATGCTTTTAATTTGCATTTCTCTGATAGTGACATTGGGCATTCTCATGTTTGTTGACCATTTGCATGTCTTTTGAGTGTCTTCAGATTCTTTGCCCATTTTTAAGTAGGGTTAATTTTGTTTTCTTGTTGAGTAGTTTCAGCTTCTTGTAGTTTGGATATTAGCCCCTTATCTTATGAAAAATTTGCCAAATAATGCTGAGTTGTCTGTTTACCTTATTGTTTTCCTTTACTGTGCAGAAGTTTAGTTTGATGCAATCCTACTTATCTAAGTTACCCAGACCAATCGTCATGAAGCTATGTTCTGTTAGTAGTTTTAGGGTTTCAGGTCTAAGTCTTTAATCCATCTTGAGGTAATTCTTGTATGAAGGGTGAGATAAGGGTCCAATTTTCTTCTGCATGTACTTAGCCAATTTTTCCACCACTATTTATTGAAAAGACTGTCCTTTCTCTATTTGTGTGCTCTTGGCACCTTTGTTTAAAGCAGTTGATTGCAGATGCATTGATTTCAGGGCTCTCTTCCATTGGGTCAATGCATCCGTTTTTGTGCCAGTACCATGCCATTTTGATTACTATAGCCTTGTAATGTATTTGGAAGTCAGTATGATGCCTCCAACTTTTGTTCCCCTCCCCTCAGTATTGCTTTGGCTATTTTGGGGTCTTTTGTGGTTTCATATGAGTTAAGACTATTTCTGTGAAGAATGACATTGGGATTTTGGTAGAAATTATGCTGCATTAAGTCTAAATTTTGGTACTATGGACATTTAACAAACTCTTCCAATCCATGAATTCAGAATCTGTCTTCATTTGTGGCTTTGATTTTTTTTACCTTAGTATTTTATGGCTTTCAGTATGCAGACCTTTCACCTCCTTGGTTAGATTTACTCCTAAGCAAAAAGGTTCCCCACCACAGAAAGTTGCTGGGTACACACACATTTACAGGTATTATGCCCTCCTGATGAAGTGACCCCTTAATCACTATGACGACCTTCATCTAGTTTTTGGTCTGAAGTCTAGCTTGTCTGACATAGTTACCCCTGTTTTCTTTTCTATTTAAGGAATCTTTTCCCATTCTTCACTTTTAAAGTGAAGAGAGGGACTTGCAGGCAGTATGTAGTTGGGTCTTTAAAAAGCCACTCAGCAATTACTCTATGCCTTTCAATTAGAGAATTTAATCCATTTGCATTCAAAGTAATTGATAGGTAAGAACTTGCATCACTTTGTTGTTTTCCAATTGTCTTGTAGATCCTTTGTTCCTTTGTGTCTTAGTGGTTTTCTGTAGTATGCTTTGAGTCTTACCCTTGTGTATTATATAGGCTTTTGCTTTGTGGTTGTAATTGAGGCATATATGTCAGGTTATTTTAAGCTAATTTTGATCACAAACTACATTTTTACTCCTGCTCCATTGCTTTTGCTGTCACATCTTTATGATTTGTATCTCTTAAGTTATTAGCTATTTAATATGTCTATAGTATGAAAGTTGTTTACCCACTGCTGTTGCATTAGTGTTTTGAATTTGAAAAATTTTACCAATTTTTATTTTGTGTTACTGACTAGCACTATCTTCCTTCAGCTTGAACTCCCATTATAATTGTTTATAAGGTAGGTCTAAGCGGAGATAGACCCAAAGCTGAGGGAAAATATCTCCTATTTCTTAAACCCACAGGATTGCTGGGTATAGTAATTTTGGTTGCCAGTTCTCTTTTGGGATTTTTCATGTATCTTCCTTTCTGGCCACAAAGTATCTGCTGAAAAATCTGGTAATCTTATTTTGGTGCCTATGTAATGAGTTCTTACCATCTTCAAAAATTGTCTTGAACTTTTATCTAGATTATAATGCATCTTGGTGTGGGTCTCTTTGGATTCATCTCCCTGTGTGTCCTTTGGGCTTTCTGGATACAGATTTCTGGTTCTCTTTCCCAGGCTTAGGAATTTTTCTGCATTTGTTTTCTGTTCTAAACCTTTCTTCTGGCATGCTGATTATGCATCTTGTTCTAAAACTTGCTACTGTCTCATAAATCCCCTAAGCTATATTTTACTACATTTGTTCCTCAGATCGGCTGACTTCCTGTGATCTTGGAGTTCACTGATCTTTTCTGCTTAATATAGTATGTTGTTGAATCCCTATTTTCATTTATAGTATTCTTCAGTTCTATGATTTGATACTTTTATGCTTTGAGATTCTCAATTTGTACTTATATTGTTTTCTTGACCTCCATAAGCATCTTCACGACCATTTCTTTGAATTCCCTATCAGGTAAAATCATCTCTATTTAACTAGGGTAGTTTCTGGTGATTGTTCTTTATTTGGAACATATTTCCTTGTTTACTTGACTGATTTATGCAAAATAGATAAGACAACTGTCTCCATTAGTTTTGTCAGACTGGCCTCATTTAGGAGCAGCTCACTGATCTGCCTGGCCAGACATTTTAAGGTGCCTCTTAAAGAGGTGTTTAAGGAGTTTTTGGTGGCCTCCAAGAGATTAAGATGTGCTATTTCCTCTCAGTACCAGGAGACAGGTGAGTTAGAAGCCAGAGCCTTTAATTAGAAAGGCTGGGATGTTAGATATGTACTACCTAGTCCTCATGGTAAGGCTGAAATCAGATTTTTACTTCCTGCTGTCTTTGCAGTAGGCTGGAGAGAGAATCTGTGCAAATGCCTATACTCAGTTCCTCCTCTGGTCTTGCAGAGATAGCCATTGGAATTTGGCTCATTATGTGTCCATCTTTTCATTTTCTGTGATTTAGGAAGACTTGGAAAACGTGAGGGAGGGATGGCCCACAGGGTGATGTGCACAAGGGAGAGAGTGTGAAGTGATGGTGCCAGGGACTTGGTCCTAGGAGAGCTTAAGGGAGAAAGCCAAGCCCCTGTTGGCTTATGTTGGGAGGCACTGGTCTGGGAGACATGACCAGGGGACTTGCTGGCAGGAGAAGGGGTAGGGCTCTTTGTGCCAGGCCCAGAGCTTAGATGGAATTTGCATGCATGCCTGTAGTTGATGTGGGCCAATGTGGTGATCAGTAGGACCACGAGGAGGGAGAGGGAGGCAGCCGCATTTGGCCTGATAGCTCCTGTGAGGTGACCTGGGGAGGAGGGGGAGAAGAGGGGGCATATTTTGGGAGACAGGGGATAGACTGAGTGTTCTGGGGAGAGAGGCTGCTTAGGGACACTGATTTACTTATCATGGTAGGTCAGTGTGACCTTTGAGGATGTGGCTGTGGACTTTTCATGGGAGGAGTGGAAGCTTCTTGATGAGACTCAGACTCCTGTACCGCGATGTGATGCTCGAGAACTTCGCCCTTGTGGCCTCCCTGGGTAAGTCCCTCACACTCACCCAGCATCCTGGCTGGGATCTTTCCTCACCATAGCCTGGCTATGGACATTGCTCTGTTCCTAGGTTTTCTTATGAAGTTACTAGGGCTGGGCTGAGGACATCGTCTCCCCAGGCAGCCCTACCACCTCGTACCCTGGAGCCTTGCAGGGGAGAGTAAGGGGAACCAGGCGTCTTGCAGTGAACCCAGTAAATACTACCAGGCTTGGCCTAACCTGGTAGAGCGACTGATCAGGATCAGTGCTGCTCTCTGCCCCCGATCCCGCCCCTTTCCCTGCAGCTGGCATTTCCTGGTGCCTCACAGTGCCAGGAATTGCAGGTGCCACATGGTTACTACTTGCAGGGACCACTGGGCTGCTCCTATACGACATTCTCTGAGGCTCTTTTTGTTATACTAGTTTTCTTTCTTGAGGTCTGTCATGGGGTGGGTTACTCTGTGCACCTGCTGTCCACTTACTTGTTTTGCCCTTTCCCTTAGGAGTCATGTCCTCCAGAATTCAGCTAGACATGACTCCAGCTATGGCAAGAGGACGCCAGAGGGATACTGGCTCTGGTAGGTGGGAAATGAGGAATGGCTTGAAGTAAGGGCTGAATTCTCATGATGCCAGGGACCTTTCCAGTACTCACAATTGTTTTTGTACCAAGGACGGGGGCCTTAATCATTTCTGTATTTCAGCCTCATTTTTGACATTTTGCTCACTTGTCATTCCTACTCTGACTTCTAGCCGGGACTGGCCCCCACCTCTCTGGCATTCAAGTCTCACCCATTCCTCTCCACAGCTCTCTGCAGTGTTCTGTCCCTGAGCTACACTTAACGTGTTGTGAGATGTGCACATAGCCTAAGTAGTCCTTGAATAGCTACTTGGTTATAGTTGGTTTTCCTGGGTCTGGGCATTCCTTTCTATTCAGTGCTTATGAGTTACCAGCAGACAAGCCCCAGCTGAAAGCTGTTTATAGAGTTGGAGATGCTCCCTCTCCTTCCTGTGCTGTGTCCCATCACTGTATGCTTGCCCCACAGGAGACTTCCCCTGTGGTATGATGTTGCCAGGCTCAGTACAGCAGGCTCTCTCACCCTAACTTCAGCCTCTTTTTCATCCCAAGAGTTTCACGTACTCATTCCTGGATTTGTAAGATACACATTGTGTCAGGGCTGCCCCTCCTACCGAAGTGTACATACACTTCAACATTTCTGCTTTCAGGTTGGTTTCGAATGGAGAACAAGGAGGCACCTTCAAGGAGTGTCACAGGTCAGGGCTCCCAAGGCAGGTCTGGCCACCCAAAAAGCCTACAACCCTTGTGGGATTTGGAGCCCAGTCATGAAAGGTGTTTTGCTCCTGGATGAGCATCAGGGAATACACCCCAGGCACAAATCGCACACGTATGGAACACATGAAAGACAATTCTGGTTTAGCACAAACATCCTCCAGCATCGGAAGCAGCACACTGGAGAGAACTACTTCAGAAGAGATGAGGATAGGGCTTTGGTAAAAGCTGCAGAGTCCACATGTCAGAATCCCTTCACATCTGGGAACAGTGGGAAGGACCTCCTGCCCAGCTCAGCCCTTCTCCAGCAACAGACCATTTACAGCAAGGAGAACTCACCCACAAGTACTCAGTGCAAAGAAACCTTTCCCATTGCTGAAGGATATTACACATGCAGTGAATGTGGGAAAGCCTACAGACACAAAAGAAGGTTTTATGAGCACCAGAGAGTCCACAGTGAAGACCTTATGAGTGCCATGAATGTGGAAAGTTCTTTAGCCGTAAATCTAACCTTGTTGTACAACAGCATGCACGTGTGTCCACGTGTCACTTGGGGGTAGATGTGTAAATGAGCCCCATAGACTTCTAGAGTGAGGTAAAGAGGCAGTCCCTCAAGTGAAAGCAATAGAAGTTGCAGCACTCAGTGTGTGGACAAAATGCTTTCAAGAAGCATGGATAGATCTGGACTTGACGCTGGGACAAACTGGAGATGTAGGCTCAAAATGCTGAGCTCTTATTTATACTGCCAGAGGCCTATTTTTGTCTGCCCCTTTAAGCTCCCTAATGCAAGTTAACATTAGGTAAAGTCACCACTAGAAGACCCATCATAAACCTCTTCCTGGGAGAGACAGGAAGGTGCACTTTAACCCCTTTCTCTGCACTGCTCCTGGAGGTGTAAGCCCCTGAAAGTGTTTGCGTGCCCATTTAAAGCCTCTTCATTCTATTGTCTAGGGAAGCTTGCATAAGCAGTCTCCCTACTCCCAGAACGAGGAGGTTTAGGATGCAATCCCTCAGTCAAAGAGCTGTAGAAGTAGGGCTGTTCAACGCATGGACAAACTACCTCCAAGAAGTGATCAACCTAGAGCTATTGTTGGGACAAGCCAGTGTAGAGTTCAGGAAGTTTCAAGCTCCTGCCTAGGCTGCCAGAGATCTAGCATCTGCCCCTTTAAATCTGATTTAAATAAGAAATTGTTACTAAAAGCTTGTCATTTGTCCACAAGGCCACATCAGATAAGTGGTTGAGAAGGAAATAGGACTTTATTACTTTGCTGGCAAAAGAGAAAAAGTGGCAGACTATCGTATCAAAATCTAAATTCTTGTACGTAAGCAGAAATAGAGTTTTTGAAAGGGAGGAGCTATTGATTCTAATCATCCTGTTTCTGAAGACAAAGCCATGACACACCTCTGCCCACCTGGGAGGCCCACCCAGACCTCTGCAGGGCCTGGGATGGAGCTGGCAGTTCAGCTGAGCTATTTCCTACAACACAAAGATACAAAGACATTCCCCTGCCCGTCCCTGGTCACCTGCCCCTGCCGCAGGGATGCAGGTCTCAGTTCAGGAAGAGGGACATTTTAAGGAGAAAATGTGTTGTTTTTGTTCCTCCCCAGGCCATTCTCTCCATTATAGAATCTGTCAAATAGCCACTAGGAGAATGTGCCTTAGACCCCTTCCAGGGAGAACAGGAGCTGTGCTTTTAAGTCCCTTTTCTGCACTGCTCTAGGGAGTGTAGCCCCTAAGCCACCGCTTTGTTCTGGGATCTGAGGACACTTGCCTATGCCTAGTCTTCTGCTTCCAGAGCTAGGTGGCTTCAGACATAGTCCCCTGGGTGGGAGCCATGAGTTAGGGTGCTTGATATGCGGATGAACTCCTTTCCAGGAGAGAATGGTAAATCTGGAATTCTCACTGGAATGAGCAATTGGGAGCACGCTCAGGAAGCGCTGAGGCTCTACTCGGGCTGCCAGAGGTCTGCGGTTTGTTGGCTCCATTAACTCCCCAATGCAGACACGACTGCATTAAAAGCTCAACTGTCACAGCATCCACTGAGCATGCTGGCGAGTCCCTTAGAGAGGACTAGGGACCTTTGAGTTCTAGCCCCTTCTCTTCCCTCACCCTGAAGGGTGAAGCCACTGGAAGGACCTACACATCTCTATGTGGACAAAAAATGTAAGCCCTGAAATATCTGAAAGAAGTTTATTCTGAGCCAAACTTGAGGACCATGATCCGGAGCCACTCTCAAACCTTAAGTAGGCTAGCTGTGGCTGGGTTACAGTTTAGTTTTATATGTATTCAGAGAGACAAGGGTTACAGGCAAAGTCACAAATCAATACATGAGAGGCATACATTGGTTTGGCCCAAAAAGGTGGGACATCTCAAAGTGGGGGCTTACAGGTTATAGATGGGGTTTAAAGGTTCTTTGGCTGGCAATTGGCTGAGAGTGTTAGACTTTATCTAGAAGACCAGAAAGGATATGCTTACTTTAAGGGTGTGAGCACTCTGGGAGGTCCGGACAGGAGGACATTTTAAGTTTACAATAGGCGCCTGCTAGAATGCTTTAAATTTATGATAGGCATCTGCTAGGATGCTTGAGTTAAGACCTGGGTTTATCTTCTAGGTGATGTTAATGCCATACCAGAATCAGGTTGGGAAGTAAACCACCACTTCATTTGGTTAACAAAAGCCGCTTAGTGGGAATTTACTGTTTGTCAGCCTGACCCAGCTGGCCTCCTTAGGAAAGGTTTTAGCAAAAGAAAAAGATCAGAGTTCAGTCCTCATGTACCAAGCTACCATGTGTAGACATCGACATCCCAGCAAAGATCCAGTAAGCTCATCAACTCTAGAAGCGAAGAGAAAAGCCGGACTGTGGGGAACCTTAGAGCATTACTGACATGTTCAAAACACTTTTCTCAGGGAAAAGCTGGGTGTTGGGAAGTCTATCATATGGTGCAGTACCCGGGCAGGGTCCACACCCAACTGTGTGCCTTAGCTTTTTCTCATTTGATATGAATATTCTCTCAGCTTCCTGGTGCATGAGAGTTTCAATGTATTTCTCTCTCGGGACCTTGATCGGAATAGATGTTTATTTGGTACATCTGTAGATGGATGAGACAGGAGCCTTCTGACATCACTATGTTGACATTCACTCATTGGCTATGTGTACAGCTATCTTTGAGAAGGGTATTCAAATATTTTGCTGAGTTTTTAGTGAGTTCTTTGTTGGATTTAGGAATTCTTTAGTTGTTCTAGATACGAGTTGTCAGGGTTATTTTCTCCCAGTTTGAGCCATGCGATGCCTATTTGTTTTCTTAATGTTTGGCAAGGATGTTTGATTTTGATGTGTTTATGGTTACTGCAAGCATTCTGTTATCCTGCCTAGAAGACAGGAAAGGTTTTTAGTTTTTTTTAAGTGCCGATTACCTTGCTTTCTTCTGAGCTAGTTCTGACCGCCTTTCCCCAGCCTGCCATTGCTCTCAAAGTTGAGGTTTATCTGCCTAAGAGATCCAGACCCATCAAGGGAAACAATTGTTCCCCCTCCCTATGTAACAGCAATTGTGATTATACCTGAACAAGCTCTAAGATAGTTCTCTTTGGAATTGAGCCTGAGGGACACTGTTTATACCAGTTAATCTTTATTCCCCCATCCATTTATCCTCCCCAGTAATCCTTTGTCCTTGAACAGAATTCCTCCTCCCCTCTTCCTATATAACCCATTTTACCAGAAAGGCACATAAGCTTCTAACCACCACTGGACAGTTTTCATCCTGAAGGCTCCTATGTAAGATAAGTTTGTATGTCTTTCTCCAATTAATCTGACTCATGTCAATAACTTCTCTATGAACCTCTGAGGCCAAGGGCCTTGCTCCGTGCAGTATGATTGAGATTGCACGGAGTTTACAGGTCGATTTGGGCAGAACTGAGAACTTAATATTGAGTCTGTCAGTTAATGACCATAGTATATGTGAATTTAGGTCTTTAAAGATTTTTCATTGGAAGAAAACTTTCAGAATGGCAAAGTAAGGACCTCTGAAAATCTCCACAGAAGTAATGAGAACACTAGCAAAGAAGTTGTCAAAAGTCAACTTCAAGAACTCTGGAAATTAAAGCCTGCGACAGTTTGGGTGTTTGAGAACAGCAACACTTATGACGCCTTAAACTCACACTATTTCTGTCCTGCTTTCAGAGCCAGGGTGCTCTTGTAAAGCCAACAGCTTTGCAAATCGTGGTAGCCATGAGAAATAGCCAAGCACTGGAAGGGGCAGAACAGGATTGGTGCTGTCCCAAGAAATGCCTAGTTTTCAGACAATGGTCGTTATTTGTCTGGCAATTTCCTAGAAATCTTTAGTCATAGGGCTTAGTCTTTATCGGACCTGACCCATCTTTTTTGCAAACTGTCTTTTGACAAATGCCCTAGGAAAGACTATCAACATCTGTCATCACACTGCCTGGAATAGTGATGACAGTTAAGGAGCTGACCAAGTTTAGAAGTTGGCGAATGACATGTTCCAGAAAGGGTTGGTAAAGCTCCAACATGCTGAGAATTTAGAAGGCCATACACATGTGTGGAGCCATGTACATGTCTAGAGTCATGTGCATGGTCCAGAGGACCCCAGGAGGTCTGGATCTCAACCTCCAGGCTGACCTCGACGCTGTGTATAAGCGGGAACTAAGGTGAGTTGTGAACTGCTTGTCAGAGCATGGAAGGCATGTCCCAGAGTACGCACAAAGCCTCTCAGGATTAGGATACTGGATGGTACAATGCATTTGAGAAAAATCTGATTAGCTAACCACTGGCCAACCACCAAGCTAACCAAGGAGAGACTTCAGTGGCTATTAGGGTAGAAAGGCCAGTAAGGTGTTCATGGCAAAGGTAAAGATAGATTTCTTATACTGAAACTAAGTTTAAATATTCATTTTATCCATTAGATGGACAGCATAAGAAATGGGGGGTGGGGGGGAGAAGAGCAGGGATTCAGTGTGGCATCCCAGAGAAAGACGATGCCAGCTATGAGGCCAAGTGACTCCCTAATTTTAAAGGGGAGGAAGAGAAATAGTGATGCTGTCATTTGATAGATATCCTTGCAGTTTTTATCTACCTGCTGCCACTTTTAAGTCCAAGAGTTGGTTTCCCGCCTTTCCCTAAAGGGATTGTCACAGGAGATATGACTTTGTCCTTGAGCATGGTTGAGGCTGTAATTCATTCTTCTTGTTTACTCAGGAACTCTGTAAAAGCAGATTCTCAAAAACAATTTTGAAAGATTTATGTCTTTTCATTTATTCAGCTCTTTTCAGAAGTTATGCAAAACAGAACTCCTGCAGGGTGCCTGTTAGAGAACTCATAGGATTGATCTTTAACTGTTCTTGGGCAAATTGTGGGATTAGATATTTTCCCGTTATTCTTGCAAGGCCATCCCCTTTTAGTGGCCACACATTTAAAGTGATGTTTTTTCATTTAACATGCAAAATTCTGAGGAATTATTAAGCTGCAGAATTCAGGACCCAATCTCCAGGGTCTCCATTAGTACATCTGGGACACAGCCCCAAGGTGTATCGTCTGGACTGATCAGAGGTTTGACTACTGGACAGGACACACTGCAAAGTCAGTGATGCAGACAGCTTGAACTGCTTTTCTAGGTAGGACCGCAAGGCTGCATTCACAGGCTTCTTAGTCTATGGAATGGGGGCAAAAGAGCTGGCCTATAACAGAGGGCTATACTTACAAGGTGGATTTTGTTGATTTATGCTCTGAAGACAGTTGAGGTACTTAGTTTGTGCAGAGATAAGATAGGTAGAGAACAAAGCTTGTTTTAGCCCCAGACTCACAGCAATCTGGTAGGAAGTGATGTTTGAAATGGTAGAAATTACCCAAGGAGAATGGTAGTCTCCTGGGCTGGGCCACAGGCTTTTGTTCCTTAAAGGTAACTTAAGGGTACTTGACATAGTACTTTAGTGAAAATGAACTGCCTTGGTTTTCAGTATTAGGACCCCTTCCATGTTTCATTTCTGATTTGCCATTAGAGATTCACAGTAATCTCATTTAAGGAAAAAAGATCTTTTATTGAATGTTGAAGAATTTTTAAAAATATACAAATTATGACAGATATAAAATGAACATGTATTCAAAATTTGACATTGAGGGAACAAGAAAGCTGTTAGAACTGGTTCAATGAGAATTTGATTTAGAGATTCATATTCTCTACTGAACAAATCACTGGCACAGATAAGGAGAGGAAATATTCCCATTGCTATCAATTTTCTACAATATTTATCTCTGCAAAGTTGTATCATAGCCTGGTCAAAAACAAACAGCCATGTCTATAGAATAGATAATCTCCAAGACTCAACTCCAGAGCATTCCACTGAAAGAATATCCAATCTCTTTTGCCCATTTCAAAGTCTTAAGTTTTTCTTTACAGGATAATAGACAGTTTTTCCCAGACATTTTGGTTACAATGTATATCTTTACCTCTCCCCAAAAAGGGATAGAGGTAATCCCTTCCCCCCTACAATGCTCGCCACTTAAGATGTGAGTCTCCCCCACAAATCCCTGTTGAACACTACCATTTTTTGAACACCATAGTTTTAAGTCAGTACCAGGTTTGATGGCGAGTAGATATGTAGCCCATTTTCTAGATCTTGTGTCGTCTCGCTTTATATTACGGGCTTAAACTTAATCCAGGATAGCGTAAGCGGTGCTAGCTCACTGTCGTTTTAGGATTGAGTAATATTCCATTGTAAGCATACATCACATTTTAGTTATCCACTCATGAATTGACGGGCACTTGGGTAGTGTCCAAGCCCTTGCAATAGAAAATTGTGCTGCCATAAACATTCGGGTGCAGATGTCTTTATAATAGACTTATGTTCTTTTGGGTAGATGCCCAACGATGCTATTGCTGGGTCGAATGGTATTTCTAGCTGGTTGAGGTATCTCCAAATTCTTTTCCAAACAGGCTGGACTAATTTGCAGTCCCACCAGCAGTGGGAGAGTGTTCCTGTCTCTCCGCATCCTCGCCAGCATTTGTTTTGGGATTTCTTGATACAGGCCATCCTCACTGGGGTTAGATGGTATCTCATTGTGGTTTTGATTTGCATTTCTCTAATTAGAGAAGTTGAGCTTTTTTTATATGTTTGCAGGCCATTATTCTGTCTTCTTGAAGTTGAGTTGCATGTTACATTCCTTTTAACTCTTATTAATGGCCCTTCTGACTATTCCTTCCTAAGATGTATCATGAGTCATTGCTATTCGATGTTTTTAAAGTATAAATACCATTCTTTTGGTTTTAAGCATTTTCTATAAGTATTTTTGTTGTGTAACATAATAGATGCACAGAAAAAGCATAATATGAGCAGCTGTTGCAGGTCAGTTTCCCAAGACAGCAGGCTGAGATGGAGACTTGCATGCAGCAAGTTCATTGGGGAGTCTCTCAGGAGCAATACCCTGGGGAGGTAGGTAAAGGAAGCAGGACTGGGCAGAGGGAGACAATGCATGATGCAGTTACAAAGGCCTCAACCAATCCTATGGTTAATTCTGGATCTGGCATGACCTTTTGAAGTCATCCTAGGTTGTAACAAAGTCCTGGTATTTTTCTCTCCACACCTGTCATCCAATGAGGGCTGGCTCTGGAAGAATGCAAGATCTTGGGCAGGAAGTTCTGGTCAGCCAAGGGCAAGGTGCAGTAAGATTCAGTTGAAAGTTGTCTGCTGTCAACATTTCTAGAAACTGAGGGAGCGAGCGCTCAATCCCCAGGTAGGGGTGGGGATCCAGGTGGTACAGTTCAATCCACATACCACACTTGGATGAATTGGCCTCATTAAGTTCTAGAAGTTTCTCCATGCTTCTGTTGAGCTTTATTCTAAAGGGGCCCCAGGGAAGTTAGGAGGAACTACAGTTCCTGCAGCCGGTCTCAGGTCCCTTCGTTGATGATCATCCCCTTTCCCAGTATAGATTTCCCTCACCCTCGATTAGCACACCTCTGCTGGCCTCACCGACTTAAGGCAGTAGTGCTGGCCAAGGCCCTGCTGGCAAGAAAGGCCTGAGGGGCCTCTGGTCACCATGCCCTTCCCAGACCAGGGTTGCTATAGTTGCCCTGTGGATCACGATTTGGCAAGGGAACAAGAGGCCCTCAAGTGATCCATTGAAATCTCATGCGTGTTTTGTCTCTACAATGGTTCTGTGCCCTTTTAGTGATCAAGTCCAATTACTCATGCCAGGATAATTCTTGTTCACAAGGGCACTGAAGTGAATAGATGACAGCTATAACTTGAGATATAGCGAGACTCTTGCTGTGTCTGCTAATGGGAGCATTGACCTTCTGAGACCAGAGCTCAGGGTTTCAGACTAGAGATAAGTCACCAAGGTTGGTCATTAGAAGTGACGGTGGGCACACTTTTTCTCTCTGGTTCCTAGGCCCATATGATTTTGCTATTGGTAATATAGCACCATTATAT
This sequence comes from Mirza zaza, assembly GCA_008750895.1. Lineage (NCBI taxonomy): Eukaryota > Metazoa > Chordata > Mammalia > Primates > Cheirogaleidae > Mirza > Mirza zaza. Next base: position 30 of record VSMD01054391.1, on the reverse strand, counting down.
GGTTGAGTTAGGTTGTATGTAATGGAGAAC
>VSMD01054390.1:0-13299 GCA_008750895.1 Mirza zaza | reverse complement strand
CTGTAAACATTCGAGTGCAGGTGTCTTTTTTATAGAGGGACTTTTGTTCTTTTGGTAGATGCCAGGATCCAGCATTGTGGGGTTTTTTTGGTTTTTTTTTTTTGAGACATTGTCTCACTCTGTTGCCCAGACTAGAGTGCCGTGGCGTCAGCCTCGCTCACAGCAACCTCAATCTCCTGGGCTCAAGTGATCCTCCTGTCTCAGCCTCCTGAGTAGCTGGGACTACAGGCATGTGCCACCATGCCCGGCTAATTTTTTCTGTATATATTAGTTGGCCAATTAATTTCTTTCTATTTACAGTAGAGACAGGGTCTCGCTCTTGCTCAGGCTGGTTTCGAACTCCTGACCTTGAGCGATCCTCCCGCCTCGGCCTCCCAGAGCGCTGGGATGACAGGCGTGAGCCACCGTGCCCGGTCCCCCTTCTCTTTTCTGAGATGGCCCTGTCCTCAGTTTGATTTTTTAGTAGCAGAGGATTCGCTAATCAATGAGGTCTGACTTAATATTTATTTGCTTAATGTTTTATGAGCCTGTAAGTATATATGGAAGTCTCAAAATCATTGAAATCAAAAAAGTTGGTTCTGCTTTATGGAAAACAAATCCTTCTGCTGTAGTACATTTTTCCATTAGAAGAAAAAAAACAAAACCCTGATTTTCAGAATCCTGCCAACAGCACTCTAAATGTAAGTGCTAGATTTGCAAATAGGCTTATATTCATATTTAGAGAATATGCATATTCAGAGACTTAATATTTGGTTATCTTCAGACTAAGTAAAACTTATGGCTAAAAATAAGAGGGGTAACATATAAATAGTGGGAAAAGTTAGGGAGCATGAACGGAGAGCCATGATGAGACTAGAATCGCGGCGAGGAAGAGGTACAGAGAACTGGTGTTATTTCCTGTTTTGGTTTTATGTCTTCACCACTCCCTGAAATTCGGTTCAGTTCCATCCAATTTAACAAACGTTAACTGGGCACCTGGAATGCAGTGGGCCAGAGAATGCAATCTCTGCCCCATGTCCTTAGAGCTGGAAAGGCAAGAAACAATGGGACAGTATGGTCACCCCTTCAACCTCCTCTTCCCCACCTTTCTGAAGCCACTGTGTCATTGAGGGGTTGGACTTCAGTTCCAGGGGTTGGCTCTGATTGGTCTAAGCCTGTCATGGTAGACCCACCCCCTGCCAGGGATTGGCTCTGACACCCTAGCCCAAGCCTGGCATGGCATTCCTCGGGCCACCGAGGCTGAACGTTCAGGAACCATGGTGTGACTTGGTTCAGGACAACAAAACACAAATGGGGATTTTTCTGAGGGTTCCAGGGAAAGTTTCCTGTCTCTTAAAATAGAGACTAGACAGTAGGGTGTTCTTATAGCCCCTGTGGGGCAGGGTTAGGAGACCCCAAACCACTGTAGACTCTTGCTATTTGTTTCAAGATAAAGCAGATAAAACCCAAATTGGTAGAGTCAACAGAATCACAGAGAGATGGATCAAGAACACTGCTGCCTGAATCTGTACTATACATTTAATTGTATGAGTCAATGGATCTTTTCTGTTGTTTAAGGCGGTTCAAGTTGGCTAACTCTTGCTAGGTGATAAGCACCCCGGCGGTACCTTTGACACTTGTCAGAACACGATAAATTACATAAAGATTACACTGCGGAACACAGCAGAGTCCAGCAGGGATCAGAGCGAGTTTACTCCTAATCAGAGAGTGCAAATAATAAAAATGCTGTAAATTGCAAGTTCAACGAGGCCCACAAGAATGACTTAAAATCTAGCAGAACAAATAGCAAACATCAAATAAGAGAAACCTAAGTTCGAAATGAATCATAGGATTCGAGAGTTAGACGAGATCTCCAAGCTCAGATAGGAAAACCCCTAGATTTCCTGTGCAGAAATAGGTCCTGAGAGGTTAAGCAACTTGTCCGAAATCACACAGCCGAGCTGAGCCGGGCGCAGGACCCAGTTTCCTCGAGTTCCAAATGGGCTGCTTCCCGCTGCATTCCATCGTTTCCTCTCTGAAGATATAAAACGGAATAGGGAAATGGTATTTTAAAATGTCAGCATAGGCAAAAGAGTGAGGAAAATACTGCATTTGTATTTAATGGGGATTTGGGAAGCTCATAATAGAAATTTTGGATATTTTGTTTTTAAATAAGACCGTGGCCTTTACTGAAAGGTTGAGCATATGCTGCAGCGTGGAGCCACCTGGGTAGCACGGTTGCTAGGCGTCCCAAAGCAACCCAAAGCGAGGCGGGGCTGGTTTAACCCATCCTTACCCCACACCTGTGACCTCTCTCCAGCTGTCAGGTAGCTGGCTCTCGCCAAAGTTAGACTCCATACATTCTTTTACAAGATCAAAAGGCAATCCATAGCAGTCGCCCAGCACGGCTCTCTTCCTTCTACATGTGAGTGAGGTAGGAGATTCCAACAGAACCATGTTATGCTAAAACTGCAGATCTCCAAGCACTGGGTTTTGTCTCAGGTGTTCTATTTTAATTGCTCTAAGATCTTAAACATGTTTTTAAAAATCTCTGAGCCTCCATTTCCTGGTCTGTTGAATAACCACTGCCCTGCCAACCTTCGGGTTGCTGTGAAGATCAAAAGAGCTAATGATTATGAAAGCAGTGGGTGAATTCTGCAGCCCTGTTATTACGATCAGGCTGCTCGGTTTAAAGCTCAGGGAGCCAGAGGCAGCTGACTGATTTCCTATTAGTCTATTAGAGACAGGTAGACCCACCCCCTCTTAAGAAGAACGAGAGAAAACCTCCACTATATAGATTCATAATTACATTCAAAATGGCCACAAGATTTGCTAGATTTATTCAATAGCTGCCTTGCGAAGCTATATTTGAACATTGGATTCTACCATCTCTTTTTAACTGATGCCCTGAATGTAACAAAACATTATGTAAAATGCCAAGAGAGATCGGTGTGAACAATGTAGCCTAATGAAGCCCATTTCAAAAATAGTTTCCAAGAATTATTTTGCATTTTATCTAACAACAACAACAACAAAAAAAACCCTCAAAGAACAAGTAGGAGATTAACAAAGGAAATAGAACTATTCCTTGTGAACTTGCAGTAATATTACAGCTATCCAACAAATCATTCTTTCCTTCAGGCCCTTTATAATTCTCCTTTACCTGGAGTTTAAGAGCCTTGCAACTTGAATATTTGAGGGATTTACTCCCATTTAGAGTCTCCAGGGTGACAATTTAAACAAGTGACATCTCTGCTTTGCCAAAAGGATTCTGAGATCTCCCGATCTATCATGTTAACATTCTTTCGACACTTTACGTGTTTGTCTCTTTGCGGTTCCCACAGAGGGATTTGAAGCAGTTTATACAAATATATGCTCTGTTTAAGAACAAGATAAAGTGGAGTGAGTCTGAGGAAAGAAAAACATGGATAAGAAAATATCATGCTCTCTCGACCAGACATATATGTCCAATAGCCCAACTCAGTTGCAAGCAGTGGAGGAGAAAAAAAAGATTCTGAGCTTCCTAACAGCCAGCGCAAAGATGGGTCATTGCTACCTGGTGATTGCCATTTGGCTTATGGTCAGCAGCCTGGGCTGAACTGGAGCAAAGGGGTGGAAAGCAAGCTTGGCTCACAGCCAACGCTGTGTATGGAGCCATAGAGTGAAAGTCTTAAATTGCACCCTGAACTCTGAATATTCACTTTTAAAACATCCGTCTCTCATCCACCCCCTGGGCCCAGCAGAGTGGTTGCTGGCTCAGTACACTTCTAGGGTGAGCACCTGACATCCAGCTTCACCTACCCCAGCCAAAGTGGGTGCTATCTAAATCTCACAGAAGCCGCTGGGAGAGACTGGCGCCCTCGGCAATTTACTGCCCCAGCAGCTGCTCGTTCTGACTTTGTTCTTTTCCCAGCTGGGGTCATTGTTCCAACTTATTTGTAGGAGTTAATGCTTCTTAGATGCCCAGAAGCCTATTCTCAGAGCTCACTCATTAGTCAAGCTGTTTTTCTTACTAATCAATTCCAATCTGAAGAAAAGCGAGTTAGCTAATTTGGAGAAAAGTATTTAAATCGTTGTAATATAATGTTTTTGTGAAAAGCACTTCTGCAAAACTAGAGTTGAGTTGTATATGAGTTGAGATGCTAGAGGCCCTGGAATTTGAGGAACTGGTTTCGTTATCATTTTGTTTTTTTTGAGACAGAGTCTCACTTTGTTGTCTGGGCTAGAGTGCCATGGCATCAGCCTAGCTCACAGCAACCTCAAACTCCCAGGTTCAAGTGATCCTCCTGCCTCAGCCTCCCCGGTAGCTGGGACTATAGGCATGCGCCACCATGCCCGGCTAAAATTTTATATATATTGTTAGCTGGCCAATTAATTTCTTTCTATTTTTAGTAGAGACGGGAGTCTCGTTCTTGCTCAGGCTAGTCTCGAACTCCTGACCTTGGGGGATCCTCCCACCTCGGCCTCCCAGAGTGCTAAGATTACAGGCGTGAGCCACCGTGCCCGGCCTTCCTGTGTTCCTTTTGACAGCTGTGTCCTACAGACAACTTCTGTCCTTGCTGAAAGGGGAAACTGAAATGCCAGGACCATACGTGTGCAGTGGCGGTGAGTTTGAGCTATCCGCAGTAGTGGAAGAATGGGCAACACCAGTTGGGTAGCTTGATTTGGTGATGTCGATAATCATTACTTTGTGATCTTTTTTTAAGTCACCATCTGCTCGCTAATAATGTTTTAAAAAAACACGACCTTCGTTCAACCTCTACAGATGGTTTGTTGTAAATGATTTGGTCTATCTAGCAACTGCTAAGAAATTACCAGAACTTTTCAGAGAAAATTCTTTAATTCATTTACAGACTCGAGTGTTTAAATTAGATGAACATATCATCACTTTTTATTTTAGTCACAGTTGTCTTCTCTTGTTTTGATCTGCTGTTTGACTTTTTTGCCTTGCCAACCCAGATTCAACTGTCTCCAAAGACGTCTTTAGCTATCATTTAAAAAAAAAAAATCAGCTCTCTTTTCTTTGGATAGTTCTGCAACCTGAAAAATTAAAACAATACTGTCTACTTGTGCTTTGACTCCAGTGCAATCTTCAGAGAGCAAAATCATTCCCACGTGGCTGAGTAGGTTTTGTAGCAAGGTCCACAAGAACATGTGCTCTTGAAGAATAGCAATAATTCCACATTTTTCTTTCTTAGTCTTTGTAATATAGAATGTGGAGGATGTACAGGGCATATAAATTACTAAGATTCTATATGCCTTTAAAATTGCATCTCCTAGGGCCAGGTGCGGTGGCTCACGCCTATAATCCTAGCACTCTGGGAGGCCAAGGCCGGAGGATTGTTTGAGCTCATGAGTTCGAAACCTACCTGAGCAAGAGCGAGACCCTGTCTCTACTAAAAATAGAAAGAAATTAATTGGACAACTAAAAACATATAGAAAAAATTAGCCGGGTGTGGTGGTGCATGCCTGTAGTCCCAGCTACTCGGGAGGCTGAGGCAGGAGGATCGCTTGAGTCCAGGAGTTGGAGGTTGCTGTGAGCTAGGCTGATGCCGTAACATTCACTCTAGCCTGGGCAATAAAGCGAGACTCTGTCTCAAAAAAAAAAAAAAAATATATATATATATATATATAATGAGCCGGGCATGGTGGCGCATGCCTGTAGTCCCAGCTATTCGAGAGGCTGAGGCAGGAGGATCGCTTGAGCCCAGGAGTTTGAGGTTGCTCTGAGCTATGCTGACGCCACAGCACTGTAGCCAGGGTAACAGAGTGAGACTCTGTCTCAAAAAAAAAAAAAAATGCATCTTGTAGGGCTGGGTGCAGTGGCTCATGTCTGTCATCCTAGCACTCTGGGAGGCCGAAGTGGAAGGATCCTTGAGCTCAGGATTTCAAAGACCAGCCTGAGCCAAGAGCGAGACCTCGTCTCTACAAAAAATTAGCCAGGCGTCGTGGCATGCACCTGCAGTGCCAGCTACTCGGGAGGCTGAGGCAGGAGGATCGCTTGAGCCCAGGAGTTTGAGACCAGCCTGGGGAACACGGTGAGACTCCCATCTCTAAAAAAATAAAAATTAAAAAAAAATTTTTAAAAAAGGATGCTTGTAATAGTATTTACTTTGAAAAAGAGAATCTATTTTCGCTTCCAAAAGATTGGAAGGAGTACGACTCTTCTGTAGACATACAACACTTGAAGCAGAAGGTCTACAACCTATTATTACCTGTTTTTTTTCTGTCTGTCACTATTGTCTGTATATCTGTTGTTTACTATTATCTATTTTCTATTATTGTCTATCACCCTATTATCTAAGAACACATTTTTTATCTTATAACTGTCCCATTTGCCGGACAGTTATAAGGACACTAGCCCTATATCCAGATATGGCCAGGCTAAGAATTCAAACCCAAGGCAGATGATATATTTTCTACTCTTTCTTCTTACCCACTTCCAAGCCCTGAAACACTCATAGGGCAAAAGATAAACAATAGAGTAGGAAATAATGATTCCCCGGGGTTGTTGGAAGTTTCAAAGGTCTAATTAATTCAGTACAATTTCACTTGTTTGCCTTTTCCATTTTCAAAAGCCATCTTAGATGTAGGAAATGGCATTTTCTAAATCTAAGATAAATATCAAATGGTTTTCTAAAAAGGTGTGGCTGTTTCTGGCATGAAAACCCATTGTCTTTTAATGAGATGAAGATATTTTAAAAGTTTATGATAGATCAACTTTACTTTTATAGGGCAAGGTTATTTTTAATAAAATTCTCTATTACTTTAGACCAGGTGTCCTCAAACTACAGCCCGTGGGCCACATGCGGCCCGCCGAGGACATTTATCCCGCCCGCCGGGTGCTTTTGCCACTGCTGCCTGTCCTGCTTAGCAGCCGACCCGTTTTGGGCCCGATCTGGGCCACCTGTTTAAAAAGTTTGAGGACCCCTGCTTTAGATCATATATTCTTTAGGTGTTAGATGTTTCTAATGTTGAAGTCATTTAACAAGATAATTTTATACCTTCCTTCTTGCTGTTTTCAGCTTCCTTAATTGGTGACCCAGCTCATGGAGGTTCCCCCACTCCCCCACCCCCGACGGAGTCTTGTTCTGTCCTCAGGCTAGAGTGCAGTGATGTCATCGTAGCTCATGGCAACCTCAAACCCCTGGGCTGAAGCGATCCTCCAGCCTCGCCCTCCCAGAGTGCCAGGATGACCAGCGTGGGCCACCGCGCGGGCTGCAGCTGTCTTTTTGAAACCTCGTGGCCTCCCTGTTGAGAGGAAGACGTCACCGTGCTGTGATCATCGCTGTCTTCAGGGCTTGGAGTACTGTCGTCCTGTGCACCTGACTTCCACATAAGCCGTGCCATCGTCCCTGCAGTGTGAGTGCCACCACGCAGCAAGGCAGGAGTGCTAGGTGCTAGTGACACGGCGTGCCCTTCCCGTGCAGCTGCACTTCGCTGAAGTTCCCAGGTTTTCCAGATGTGACATCTTTTTTTTTTTACAGTTTTTTTTTTATTGTTTGCTTTTCATTTATTTTATTTTGTCTACTTATTTTTTAGTTTCTTTTTTTTATACACCCCCAAATCATGGCTTGTTGAATATTTTTTGTTTTTTTTTTTTTAAGACAGAGTTTCACTCTGCTGTCCAGGCTAGAATGAGTGCCATGGCGTCAGCCTAGCTCACAGCAACCTCAGACTCCTGGGCTCAAGCGATCCTCCTGCCTCAGCCTCCCGAGGTTTTTCGGATGTGACATATTTTTTCTTTTTACAGTTTTTTTTTATTGTTTGCTTTTCATTTATTTTATTTTGTCTACATATTTTTTTTAGTTTCTTTTTTTTATACACCTCAAAGTCATACCTTGTTGAATATTTTTTGCTTTTTTTTGAGACAGTCTCGCTTTGTTGCCCAGGCTAGAGTGAGTGCCGTGGCGTCAGCCTAGCTCACAGCAACCTCAATCTCCTGGGCTCAAGTGATCCTCCTGCCTCAGCCTCCTGAGTAGCTGGGACTACAGGCATGCGCCACCGTGCCCGGCTCATTTTTTCTATATATATTAGTGGGCCAATTAATTTCTTTCTATTTATAGTAGAGATGGGGTCTCGCTTTTGCTCAGGCTGGTTTCGAACTCGTGACCTCGAGCAATCCTTCCTCCTCGGCCTCCCAGAGTGCTAGGATTACAGGCGTGAGCCACCGCGCCTGGCCTGCTTTTTAAATCAATCATATTTTATTCTGTGTTTCCCCAAACCTTTTTAAGAGAATGTAAATTGCAATTTCAGGGACTCAGTTTTGAGAAATAAAAAAGGGTAAATTATACAACAGCAGGCAATCTCACCCAGGTTTTTTCCTCTTTGCTCAGATGTGACATCTTTAATACAACTGTTATCTGCGAAAGTTTCAGAAAGCCCACGTTCTGGCAAATTTTCAGCGGTACCTGAGTCCACACGCTTCCTGGCTGGCATCCCCGGGAGACAGGCAGGGAGAAGAACGTGAGGTTGTCTGGAAGCCTCCCACGGCGCCTTGGGTGAAAAGATGGTAAACCCAGCAGCTGCTGATATGGGAGCGGCTGTTGGAACCATAGCTCAGTCCGATAAGTTAACCGGGGCAGGCTGCGGTGTCGGAAATGCAGGAAATGACTAGACAGTTACTGCTTGTTACTGTGCAGTATTCCTGCAGTCAGGGGGTGGCGTGGATGGCCTGGTGTGGCCACGAATGGTCAACCAGGTCAGCGAGACTCTAAAAGCAGAGTTTCTTTGTCCTCCTTTCTGGAGTTTTAGGCACTCACATTTTCCTTTTTTTTTTTTTTCCAGCATATTATTTTTTCTGCAAGTTTTAAATTTTGTTTATTTTTTTGTTTGTTTGTTTGTTTTTAGTCCATGCAGATGCATAAAATTTTAATTATGGTACATAATGGGACACAATATGTTGTCTTAAAAAAATAAATAACAACAACAACAAAACTTTTAATTGTGGTACATAATAGTTGTATATCTTTATAGTATATGTGTGATGTGTTGCTATAGGCAAACAATGTGGATTAATCAAACCAGGGGGATTGGGGTATCCATCACTTCAAGCATATATCATTTCTTTGTGATTCTATTCATTATTTTAAGATATACTCTAGCTTATTATTATTATTTTTTTGAGATAGAGTCTCACTCTGTTGCCCAGGCTAGAGTGAGTGCCGTGGCATCAGCCTCGCTCACAGCAACTTCAAACTCCTGGGCTCAAGTGGTCCTCCTGCCTCAGCCTCCCGAGTAGCTGGGACTACAGGTGTGTGCCACCATGCCCGGCTCATTTTTTCTATATATATTAGTTGGCCAATTAATTTCTTTCTATTTTTAGTAGAGACAGGGTCTCGCTCTTGGTCAAGCTGGTCTCGAACTCCTGACCTTGAGTGATCCTCCCGCCTCGGCCTCTCAGAGAGCTAGGATTACAGGCGTGAGCCACCACGCCCGGCCTGTATTGTAATTTCTTTATCCATTCATCTGTCAGTGGTCACTTAGGGTGAATCTAACTCTCGGCTGTTGTGAATAGTGCTGCCATATACATGGGAGGGCGGATATCTTTTCGATATACTCATTTCCCCTCCTTCGGTTACATACCCAGCAGTGGGATTGCTGGGTCATATGATAGCTCTATTTTCAGTTCTTCGAGGAGCCTCCATACCGTTTTCCGTAGTAGTTGCACTAATTTCCATTCCTACCAACAATGTATGAAGGTTCCCCCTTTCTCCAGCAAGCACTAAAAATATTAACTTGTCCAAGATCCTCCTTTATAGCAATCATTGATGGGACCAATGACACATTTTGCAACACCTTAAAAAAAAATCCTATCAGAGTTGCAGAGCTAGTTTTATTATGCCATTTCCTTAAAAAGCCAGGGAACCTCATTAGCCACGGAAGAATCTTTGTAAAGCTGATGGAATTTGGCCCTTGAATGACGCAAAAAGATGCATGCATGGATTTTGCAAGTTCATACTGCCACATAATAAATGCTTTAAATCTTTGGATTTTTAAAACACAATAAATACAAATACTGGAGTATGTAATATCAGAGAAAAATTTCTTTAGAGTATAAAAAGTTAAGAGTATAAAAATATATTTGGCTTATGTGCTACAATGATTTTTCACAATATTAGAAATCTAGCCCCCAGCTGACCTGGGAAATAAGAATGGTTTTTATATTTTTAAAAATTAAATTAATTTTTTTTCAGAGACAGAGTCTTGCTCTGTTGTCCAGGCTGGAATGCAGTGACGAGATCCTAGCTCACAGCAACCTCAAACTCCTGGCCTCAAGCGATCCTCCTGCCTCAGCCTCCCTAGTAGCTGGGCTACAGATGCATGCCACCATGCCTGGCTCATTTTTTTATTTTTTGTAGAGTCAGGGGTCTTACTCTGTTGCTCAGGCTAGTCTTGAACTCCTGACCTCAAGCAATCCTCCTGCCTTGGCCTCCCAAAGTTTTTAAAAATATTTTTTAGGTGTTGTAAAAAAGAAAGAAGAATCAGTGGAGACTATTTGTGACTGGCAAAGCCTAAAATATTTACTAACTGGTCCTTTGCAGAAAATATTTCTCCACCCTAGTGGTAAGCAGCACTGGGTATGTCATCCCATATAATCCAAAGACTAGTAACACCAACTCGGCCCTTAAATAATTTACAATCTCCACCTAAGGGGCATGAGGGTAGACAGAAAAAGGTCATAGAAGATGGCATCATATAAGAGCTTCAGAGGAAAAGGAACCAGGTTTGGTGGGGAAATGGGGAGTGGCTGCTTAGGGCAGTGTTCTTCTGATGAACCTTGATCAAAAGATCTTGAAGGCTAAAGGTGGCTGGGGTGGAGAGGGGGGTCACAGTGTGTCTTCAAAGTAGTGATCGATTCACTTTCAGCAGCACCTGGGGAGGCTGGCGGCGGGGAGGGGGGGAGGGAGTGGTGGACCCAAGGTGGAACGGGAGGTGAGGGCCACAGGACAGAAGGTGTGGGCAGGAGTTTGTATAAAGGGAGAGGTTCGTTCCTTTAACGGCCAAAAGGATGACAATTTTTTTTTTTTTTTCTTTTGAGACAGTCTCACTCTGTTGCCCGGGCTAGAGTGCCGTGGCATCAGCCTGGCTCACATCAGCCTCCAACTCCTGGGCTCAAGCGATCCTCCTGCCTCAGCCTCCTGAGTAGCTGAGACTACAGGCATGCGCCACCATGCCCGGCTCATTTTTTCTATATATTTTTAGTTGGCCAATTAATTTCTTTCTATTTATAGTAGAGATGGGGTCTTGCTCTTGCTCAGGCTGGTTTAGAACTCCTCAACTTGAGCGATCCTCCTGCCTTGGCCTCCCAGAGTGCTAGGATGACAGGCGTGAGCCTCCGCACCTGGCCAAAAGGACAACAGTTGACACTTATACTTTGGTGTTTGCTGTCACTGTAATCTCACATGGTTACATGGAAGTGTTTTATTCTAATCAGTGAAAAATAAGGAAAATAGCCACTCAGGCTGAACAGCTAGTAAATGAGTGGGTCTTGGCTGTGAGTCAATGAAGATTAATATAATATGCAGTTACCAAGTCACCATTAACAAATAAAGCACCGCGGAGTTTCAACCTTTTCATCAGAATTCTTGAAAGTCCTATTTTAAGGCAGTTTGGTGAGGCTGCTAGGAACGGGGAGTTCGCCCCTGACTCAGGGCATGACCTTCGGCCGGCACTCGACTTCTCACTATCTCAGTTTCCCCGCCATAAAATGCAGATAACACACCTAGCTGCCTCATAGGTGTGTGATAAATGTCTGCAAAAGTCTTTCAAGGTAGGCTGATGGGATGGAGGAATTTCTTTTCCAATAGTTTTTTATTTTTGGGGGGAGGGGAATGAAATTATCAAAATTAAAATAGTCTGTTTACAGTTTTTAAGAGCCAAGAACTTTGCAAAATAGAAATAATAATAATAATTATTATTTTTTTTTTGAGACAGAGTCTCTCTTTGTTGCCCAGGCTATAGCGAGTGCCATGCCGTCAGCCTCACTCACAGCAACCTCAAACTCCTGAGCTCAAGCGATCCTCCTGCCTCAGCCTCCTAAGTAGCTGGGACTACAGGCACGTGCCACCATGCCTGGCTCATTTTTTCTATATATATTAGTTGGCCAATTAATTTCTATTTATAGTAGAGACGGGGTCTTGCTCTTGCTCAGGCTGGTTTCAAACTCCTGACCTCAAGCAATCCACCCATCTCGGCCTCCCAGAGAGCTAGGATTACAGGCGTGAGCCACCACACCCGGTCCAGAAATAATTATTCATGAAGGATGCAAAGGCTACAGATTGCTAAAGATACCCATCATCTACCAGTGAAATTCTCTGGTAGGAGAATTTTCTATTCTATAAATTAACATTAGGACACTTTTTTTTGTTTGTTTGTTTTCTTCCCTTTCTCTCTCTCTCTCTTTTTTTTTTTTTTTGGTTTCATGATGGGAGAGAATATTAAAAATCCAGCCAGCCCCGCCCCGGGCAATGTGGTCACATATTGTTCTATCAGTGCTTCCAAAGTTGGTAACGTTCTGCCTAGTTCTCCCATGTATTAGTCAGTTGTGAAGATACAGAGGGAAAATCCCTTTCTGCCCTTTTTTTTCCTGTTCAGATTTTCATAATCTGTCCTAGAGAGGGACGGTGGCAGGGTCTACAGACAGAAGGTTGCTGGCCAGCAGCCCTCTGAGACCCAGGGACACACTGAAGTCTCCACAGGGGAGGATCCAACCCTGAGATGTATGGGGCAGGCTCTTGGAGAAGATAGCTTCTGCTCCACACTGGGAAGTTTGGGTGGTGAAATATTTGTTAGGACCTTGCTTGAGACACTTGCCCTTCTCTCTCTCTCCTTTTTCTCTTTTTTTTTTTTTGGGTCAGAGTCTCACTCTGTTGCCCAGGATAGAATGCTGTGGCGTCAGCCTTGCTCACAGCAACCTCAAACTCCTGGGCCCAAGTGATCCTCTTGCCTCAGCCTCCCGAGTAGCTGGGACTACAGGCATGCGCCACCATGCCCGGCTAATTTTTTACATATATATATATTTTTTAGTTGTCTAGCTAATTTCTTCCATTTTCAGTAGACACGGGGTCTCGCTCTTGCTCAGGATGGTTTCAAACTCCTGACCTTTGAGCAATCCGCCCACCTTGGCCTTCATTCTTTCTTAAAGAAATTTTTACCTTAAGACTTGTCCAGAGAGGAGAGACAGGCCCAAATAGTTCAGTTTGCTCTCTTGCTGGGAGGACAACAGCTTAGAAACCACAAAGCCCTGACTTTGACCCTAGATGACTCATCCTGATAATTATCAGATTTGAATCTTCTCTTCTGGTTTGATAGCAAGTG
>VSMD01054389.1:0-15511 GCA_008750895.1 Mirza zaza | reverse complement strand
ATCCTGGAGGCTTTTTGTGGTTTCTTTGTGTTGGTTATTGAGTTGTTCTTGCAAGTTGGTGAGTGTTCTTATGATCCACATACGAAATTCCTCTTCTGTCATTTTGGTTGCCTGATTTTGGTTGGTGTCCGTTTCTAGGGGGCTGGGGCTCCTCTTTGGGGGTGTGTTTTCCGATTGGTTCTTCATATTTCCTGAGTTCCTTCGCTGATTTCTTCCCATGTCAATCAGTTGTTGTTTCTTTTCTTTAGGTTTTTGTTTGGGTATTCACACGCCTTGTTTAGTTTCTGAGCCGGTAGGTGGTGTCTGTGGGTGAGATTCGACCACTCCCTGTATGAGTCAGTAGGTGTCGAGAAAAGGGTGTGCAGGATGCTCTCCCTGTCAGTAGGTGGCGCTTGCTTGGAGGAACAGGCTACGCTGTTGTTTTTGTGTCCTGTTATCAGCTCTTGTTGACCTCAGCAGGCTGTTCACATATCTCCCTTCTGTGCCCCGGGCAATGCGAGGCCTCAGTGCACAGGATGTGGTCTGCAGGTCTGACCTCTGGGTCCCAGAGTTCAAACTATGTCCCCACCAGGGAGATGAGTGCCTCTCCCAATTCACCCACAGGGAGCCCAAGCTAGGTCTATGTCTCTCAACCTCAGGCTCTGCCCCGTTCTCCTGGGATCACCGTGCCAGCAGCACCTGGGAGGGCTGGCGGGCAGAGAGCTCACAGTCTGAGTTCCGCTCAGTCAGCTGTAGGGCCCCAAAAGGGAAGGTCCCGTTCCCTGTAGGTGCCTCCGGCTGGTGGCTATATTGTCTCTCTGGGCAGCCGCGGGTAGAGTCGGGGGAGGGGAGGAGGAGGCAATATGGCGTCTGCCGCACGGCTCGGGTCTGTGCACACGGAGGTGCCCCGGGGGAGTTGGGAGCCCGATGCCGCGTCCGCTACAGGCTTACCGCTCACTGGCGGCGGCTGTCGCTGGGCTGGTGTCTGCAGGTCTCTCTGCTCGCTGGGGAGGCCACCAGCAGTCCGGGATGCAGGGGAGGGGAAATGGCAGATCCACCTACCCTTCCCGCTGGTCTCTGGGCTGCTCCGGCGGTCTCAGCTTCCAGTTCTCCTCTGCGACCTCCTCCCGTGGAGTCTCCCGTGGTCTCAGGTACTCCTCCTTCTGACCCTCATCCGATGTAGGCTCGACTTCTTGCTTCTAATTTCTGCTAGAATCTGTCTTTTCTGCAGGGACACTCTGTCTGGCGTTGTTTCTCATCCGCCATCTTCTGGGCGCGGCTGCTTGTCTTCTTTACTGCTCCGGGACGAAATGCATGGGTTGTGCAGACATGCTGCGTAGCCACACCCATCACTAGGTCTTATTTTCGGGGTAGGGCTTATATTGCGCAAATGATTAGAAATCCTGCTAGGGCTTATTTTATGGGTAGGTCTTATTTTCGGGGAAACACAGTACATGCGTTATCCCACAAAACAATTATCATGCCATTTTCCTTCTAAAGACCTTTACTGCCCTCTATGTCTAAAATCCAAATGCCTTCAAATTCTAACCCCACCTAACTTCTCCAATCTCACCTTCTACGACTTCCTGTTTCTCTAAAATGTCAGCTATAATGTACTTCCACCATTCCCATGCCTTGGTACACACTGTACTCTTTACCTGGAAAAGTCACCTTTTCTAAGGCAAGTCATTCATTCCTTTTTCTGAGCTTCTGGAGCACTCTGTCAAATCTCATTTATAAATCCTACACTGTATTAAAGTTATTTACATGTTTATCTTCCCCATTAGACCATGAGTTTCTTGCTAACTTATCTTTGTATTCTCTGTGCCTAGTACAACAAAATCAAAGGAAAATATAAATGAAAAGCTAAGGGAGATTGGTTGGTGCAGTCAGAAAAGGTTTTAGTAGGTATTTCTTAAAGGCATGAGTTGATGAAGGTAAGTACAAGAACCATCAGGGCTGGAACTTGATTTATATTTTTTCACTATTACATATGCAGGGCCAGAAAAGTACCTGGTACATTACAGGCTCTCAATGAATAACAATAATTACTGACTAATAATAACAATGTTATTATTCATAATAACTATTAACAATATTAATATTAGTCAAAAAAGAATGGTATGTAAGATGAATAACAGATTAAAAATAGATTTTTAAAACAAAATGGGAGGTATCAATTTACCAAACTTCAAACTCTACTACAAGGCTATAGTAATTAAAACTGCTTGGAACTGGCACAAGAACAGGGACATTGACCAGTGGAACGGAACAGAGAACCCAGATATAAAACTATCCTCATATAGCCAACTAATCTTCGACAAAGCAGACAAAAACATACACGGGGAAAAGAATCCTTATTCAATAAATAGTGCTGGGAAAACTGGATAGCCACATGTAGAAGACTGAAGCAGGATTCATACCTCTCACAAAAATCAACTCACGCTGGGTAACAGACTTAAACCTAAGGTATGAAACTATTAGAATTCTAGAGGAAAATGTTGGAAATACTCTTCTAGATATTGGCCGAGGTAAAGAATTTATGAAGAGGACCCCAAGGGCAATCACAGCAACAATGAAAACAAATAAATGGACTTGATCAAATTAAAAAGCTTCTGCACATCCAAAGAAACTGTCACGAGAGCAAATAGACAACCTACAGAATGGGAGAAAATTTTCGCAAGCTATACATATGATAAAGGGCTGATAACTAGAATCTATTTAGAACTCAGGAAAATCAGCCAGGAAAAAACAAACAACCCTATCAAAAAGTGGGCAAAGAACATGAACAGAAACTTTCCAATAGAAGACAGAATAATGGCCAACAAACACATGAAAAAATGCTCAACATCTCTAATCATCAGGGAAATGCAAATCAAAACCATAATGAGATATCACCTATCTCCAGTGAGAATGGCCTTCACCAAAAAGTCCCCAAATAATAAATGTTGGTGTGGATGCAGAGAGACAGGAACACTCCTACACTGCTGGTGGGGCTGCAAACTAGTGCAAAAGCAATATGGAGATACCTCAAAGCAATACAAGTAGATCTACCATTTGATCCAGCAATCCCATTACTGGGCATCTACCCAAAAGAACAAAAGACACTCTATAAAAAAGACATCTGCACTCAAATGTTTTTGGCAGCACAATTCACAATTGCAAAGTTGTGGAAACAACCCAAGTGCCCATCAATACATGAGTGGATTAATAAAATGTGGTTATATGTTTACCATGGAGTACTATTCAGCTATAAGAAACAATGGTGATCTAGCACCTTTTACATTATCCTGGATAGAGCTGGAACCCATTGTACTAAGTGAAGTATCTCAAGAATGGAAAAATAAGCACCACATGTACTCACCAGCAAATTGGTATTAACTGATCAACACCTAAGTGGACATACAGGAATAACATTTATTGGGCATCGGGCAGATGGGAAGGGGGAGGAAGGGATGGATATATACATATATGATGAGTGCGATGTGCACCATCAGGAAGATGGACACACTTGAAGCTCTGACTCTGAGGGGTAAGGGGAGGGAAGGCAACACACGTAACCTAAACATTTGTACCCCCATAATATACTGAAATAAAAAATATAGATTTTTTTAAAAGCCTAAAGGAGGAGGGGAGTAATAAACAGACCTGTGGTTAAAAATAATTGTATACAAAACAAGCTCTGGTGAAGACGTGGAGCAACTGGAACCCTTATTCATTGCTGGTAGGAATATAAAATGGTGCAGTTGCTATGGAAAACAGTTTGGTAATACCTTAAAAAGTTAAACATAGAATTATATGATCTAGCAATTCCACTCTTTGGTATATATCCAAAAGAACTGGAAATAAGGACTCAGATACTTGTGTACTAGTGAACAAAAAATATAGTGTGTACATACAATGAAATATTACTCAGCTACAAAAAGGCATGAAATTCTGAAACATGTTACAACATGGATGAACCTTGAAAACATTACGCTAAGTGAAGGAGGCCAGGCACAAAAGGATGAATACTGTATGATTCCACCTATGTGAGGTACCTAGAAGAGGCAAATTCACAGAGATTAGAGCAGGCGTGCTCAAACTACAGCTCACGGGCCACATGCCGCCTGCAGAGAACATTTATCCGGCCCTCTGGGTGTTTTTGCCACCGCTGCCTGTCCTGCTTAGCAGCCGACTCGTACTGGGCCCACAGTGCGCACTCTCCAATGCTCTGAACTGGCCCCCTGTTTAAAAAGTTTGAGGACCCTTGGATTAGAGGTTATAAGGGACCGGGGAGAATGAGAATGGAGAGTTGTTCAATGTATACAGAGTTTTTGCTTGGGATGATGAAAAAGTTTTGGAAATAGTGGTGATGGTTACACAATATTGTGAAGGTACTTAATGCCACTGAAGTGTACACTTAAAATGGTTATGTTACATATATTTTATATGTACAAACAAAAAATAAATTATATACTGTATGAAAACTGTATCTCAATAAAGTTGATTTTTTAAAAACAAATAAATAATCATTCAAATTTGAAATCATTACTCAAAGGGTTTAAAAACCTAAACAGTAGAATGACTATTTATATCAACTGAATATTAAACACATTTACATATGAGAAAAACAGAAAATGGGCAAATTTATTGAATTATTTTCTTGTGTAAGTGGACACAAACCTCCCATTGAGTGATCACATTTTTCAGCTTCTGGATTTCAGCATCTTTCCTTTCAAGTTCCAACTTTAGCCTTTCAATTCTTCCATCCTTCAGAACCACTTCCTGAAAAGTGAAAAACGCTATTTATTTTAGGACAAAGATTTTTCTGCCAAGCTTTGTTTATAATATTCTCTTGTGAAAAGTTTAAGAGGGAAATCCTGATTTTAATTTCTCAGGCAAACAGAGTACATTTCCACTTTGTCTCAGTTATATAATCCTAATTATGTACAGTGCAAGCCAAAAAATATTTATAATCAATCTCAAACTACAAACATACCCTAAAACAATATCAGGGCTTTGAAAGGGTATTTCTATCCTGGTAATAAACACATTAAAAGTTGTCTTGAAAATCCAAAAGAATTGAAAAATAACTTAAAAATATAAAATAAATAATAAGTACAAAAATATAAAAACAAAAAATAGATAGTTCTTTTCTATATTAGCAATTAAAAGCTAGGAAACATAACTAGAAAAATAATTTAATCTTAACAGCCATAAAAAATACCCAGAAGAATAAAATGAAGAAATCTTTAGGACCTATACTAAGAAAATTACAAAATTTTGAAAATGACATAGAATAAAGTATGTTTGTAGATGGGAAGGCTAAATGTTACTTTGTAAGTTCAATAAAATTTCAACTGAAATTCCATTGGGATTTTGTTCTTTGGAAATGAGAGAGTAAAGATTTCATCTGGGAGAATATGGGATGGAGACAAATAAGTTAATTTGATGAATAGGGATTTGTCTATCAAATAATTATATAGCAAAAATAATTAAAATAGTGTGGTTATGGCACTTAGGTTAACAGAACAATGTACCAAAAAATAAAGTTCCGAAAGAGACTTGAGATATAAGAATTTACTGTAATGTAAAGGTACAGTTTTTAAAAAGTGAGAAAAGGCTGAATTACAGAATTAACAGGTTACAGGACAAATGGATAACTGGAAAAAATCAAGTTGAGTATTTGTCATCTTGTACCATACACCAAAACAAATAAATTCAAGTTTAAAAAATTATCCCAAAGTCATATTTTAATAAGAATATACATTGGTTCTATTTATCTAAGGAATAATGTGGCAACAATAACATATTCCACAAATACTGAACATCTAATTGCTAGGTGCTGGGCATACAATGGTTAACAGAACTGAAAAGACTCTTGCCTTCATAAGACTTGTCTGGTAAAGGAGACAGATATTACATAAACAAATGCTGCAATCAGAAACCAAAGTTTAAGCTATGAAGAAAAGAAACACAGTGCTAGAAAGGGAAAAATGTGGATTATTCCCTTGTGGATCAGAGAAGCTCTAAGATAGTGACACTTAAGATGAACTTTGAGTGATAGGTAGGAATTGGTTAAGTAAAAAGTAGAGGTAAGAGCTTTATAGGTAGAAAGAACGGTATGTTTAAAGGCCCTGAGGCAGGAAGGGCCTGGAGAATTTAAAGAAAAAAAGAGGCCAGTATGGTTGGACCACAGTAAGGGAGAAGATAGTACAAGATGACTTTGGAAAAACTGGTGGAGACCTAATCTCAGAGGGCTTTGTAGGCTATCAGGACAGCCTGCATATTATTCTGAGTAAAATGGAAAGCAGTGAAGGATTCTGTGCAGGACTGTTGGAATTATGTCTATGTTAGATATATGTTTGTGAAGGACCCCTTTGCATGCTGAGGTAAGACAGATAAAAAGATCCCTTTTATTGCTACTACAAACCCAGATCAGATGAGATTATGCATTGTATTGGGATGGAAGCAAGTATAAATGAAGATAAGTGTATCTCAGAAATATATGGAGGCAGAATCACCAGCATTTAATGAGGTTGAATGTGGCAGGTGAAGAAGATGGACACTGCAATCCAAGTTTCTAGTTCAAGGAATATGGTGGCTGAATCAAAATTAGAAATATAATACTATAAATTAAAAGATCTCACTTCTAGGAATTAATCTCAAATAGACATGTGAGAAAGGGAAGTATCTATGAGAGTTTTCACTGTAGATTTATCACAACAAAAAACTGGACATTAAATGCCAAACAATAGAATATAGGCTAAACATATAAATTCACCAAACTGAAAACTCTTAAGTCACCAAAAATGATGACTTAGAACTATAAAATATATTTGCATGATATCAAAATTATGATATATACAAAGAAAAAATTCTGGAAGGACATATACCAAAGTCTTAATAATAACTATCTTTGGACATGGAATTATGAAAGATTTCACTTTATTGTTTAAAACTTCCTTTTATCAAAATTATATTATACTGAGTATATTATCATGGAATACTATTTTACTTTTGAAAATAAATGGAACCATACAAGTATTTTTTAAAATACAGATGAGTATGACTATCATCTTTGAACAGAAAAGACCTTCTGAAATTGACACCAAAGAGAGAAAACAAACTGATTAAAAGATTTAATTTGATGGAAAATCTTGTAAATTACTGTAACAAAATCAAGAGATAAATGAAAAACTGGGAAAACTAGTTACAACCAATATGATAGACATATAACTAATAAACATGATAAAATGTAATTTCACTAGTAAGCAAAGTGATATTTTATCAAATTGGTACATTTTAAAAAATTTTTCTTAGTGTGGATAACTGAAGGCAATTTACTTATAAACTGAATTATTTAATGTGTAAGAATTACTTAATGCCTGGAAATGCTAACTATCTGTATTTAACTGAATAAGTGGTCCATGTAACAGTTTCTTCATTACTGTTTCCATATACCCATAGAAAAGTAGAATCATGCCAAAATAGCAATACTGTAGTAGTTTT
Source organism: Mirza zaza (assembly GCA_008750895.1). Classification (NCBI taxonomy): domain Eukaryota; kingdom Metazoa; phylum Chordata; class Mammalia; order Primates; family Cheirogaleidae; genus Mirza; species Mirza zaza. The sequence continues at coordinate 8,038 of VSMD01054389.1, read as the reverse complement.
TTCTGGGTGAATGAGATTAAGGTAATTGTTTTCCCACTATATATGCAAATTGGGGATGATAATGGTACTCACAAACTTCATAGTTAACTGTTGAAAATCAAATGAGAGCATGCTTTTTAAATACTTAATACAGTGCCTAACATATATATACAAGCACTTAAATATTTATTTTTGCCATTACATTTCTTCATTTTACTTATCAGTAGTTTCCAAAATTTCTACAATAAATAGATATTACTTTAGAAAACAGAAAGTCATATTGTTTTAAGGTATATTCATTTTTAATGAAGTCTTATATTTCAATAAATACATTTTTTAAATTATCTTCTAAACAGAAGATATTATACTAAAATGGGGATAAAGGATGCGTAAGATAAAGTCTATGCCCACAACGGACTTGCAACCTATTAAGTATGGTAAGAAAGATGTGCTATGTGACATGTGATATAAGAGAAACAAAATACTATGGGGTATCAAAAATGAAAAGATCATATCCAGGTTTTCTGTTTCTGTGTTTGGGGTGGGGCTAGGGCAGTGAGAGAGGGCACCTTCAGGGAGAAGGTGGCATCTGAAATGAATCTGGAGCAAGGCTGGAAAGGGCTCAGGATTCTGTGATAAGAGTGGTCTGCACCAGCTAGAAAAAAATTTGGAAGCATACATACAGCTAAACTTAACCTGTAGAACAATGCTTTCAAACTTATTTGACAATGACCCATGATAGGAATGTTTTATATCATGACTTAGAACACACACACACATAAATGTATGTACATATGTGTATATGTTGTGCATGTATACACAGAAAAAAATGTCATAAAATATAAATAAGTGTCACATACTCTGATGTTTTCTCCTGTGTCATTTTTTTTTTTAGTAATCATCTAAAGTTGATTTTAGTTTTTTTGAGACATAGTCTCACTTTGTTGCCCAGGCTAGAGTGAGTGCCATGGCATCAGCCTAGCTCACAGCAACCTCAATCTCCTGGGCTCAAGCGATCCTCCTACCTCAGCCTCCCGAGTAGCTGGGACTACAGGCACGCACCACCATGCTCGGCTAATTTTTTGTATATATATTTTTAGTTGGTCGATTAATTTCTTTCTATTTTTAGTAGAGACGGGGTCTCGCTCAGGCTGGTTTCGAACTCCTGACCTCGAGCGATCCGCCAGCCTCGGCCTCCCAGAGTGCTAGGATTACAGGCATGAGCCACCACGCCCAGCTACTAAAGTTGATTTTAGGACCTATTAAATGGGTCAGGAGACGTAATTTGGAAAGCACAGCCAATGAATTTAAATGACCAGGTCAGGTCAAGGACATTGTACTTAATCCAACAGACACTAAAGTTTAAGGGCACAACATGCATGGGGGAAGTCATGCTTTATAAAAAGGCATCTGTTAGCAGTGTGTAAGATAAATTACCTGGCATTAAAGGCAAGAGGCAGAAAGATTGGTTAGATTACTGAAATAACAGCCATAAGAGAAAATGAGGTCCCAAATTAGAGAAATGTTAGTGAAAATGGAAGAGAAGATAGATTTAAGAAATATTTCAGACTGGGCATGGTGGCTCACGCCTGTAATCCTAGCACTCTAGGAGGCCGAGGCGGGCGGATCGCTCGAGGTCAGGAGTTCGAAACCAGCCTGAGCGAGACTCCGTCTCTACTAAAAATAGAAAGAAATTAATCGACCAACTAAAAATATATATTAAAAAAAATTAGCCGGGCATGGTGGCGCATGCCTGTAGTCCCAGCTACTCAGGAGGCTGAGGCAGGAGGATCGCTTGAGCCCAGGAGATTGAGGTTGCTGTGAGCTAGGCTGACGCCACAGCACTCACTCTAGCCTGGGAAAGAAAGTGAGACTCTGTCTCAAAAAAAAAAAAAGAAATATTTCAAAGATTTAAAACTCTAAAATCTTAAAAAACAGAAAAGTGAAACGGGAGGTTTAGAATCTGTATATCTGGATAAAATGATGAAGCAAAAAACAGAGATGACGGAACTCAAACTAAATGGTTGGTCTGGAGAGTAAGATGATAAGCTTGGGTTTGGACACAGTGAGTATAAGGTATCCATTGAACAAAAGGGTGGAATATGCCACAAGGGCAATTAATAAAACTGAGCCTGGAAGGTCCCAAGAGGGGATAGGATCAGGAGTGGTTGATCTACACAATGCTAGTGAAGTTGTAGAGAAATTAGTGAGCACATATCCTGCTCCTTAATGATAATATGTTGATATACATCAAGAATAACACTTATATATCTTTTGATTCAATTACTACTTAAGAACTTATTCCAAGTGATTCACCAAAAAAATTAAATACATGAAGATATTTCAATGAATATCAAACAATCAATTCTAAACAATGTTTAATAATAGGACAATGGCCAAGCAAATTACAGCATGTTAATATGATGGAATATATGGTTTACAAAAATAAATATAAAACTATACTCATTAGTTACCATTATTTTAAAATACCTATATATGTGGCATTTTCCTAGAAACAGAATATTCAAAAATGAAACCAAATGTAGTGCTAAGAATAGCAGACTTAAGATTGACTTATTTTTCACCTTTAAATAATTCCTGGTATATTAGTGTATGTATAATTAAAAATGATCTTAAGCTTGGCAAAAAGAATGAACTTTCTTTCTCTGAGAAAGGAGCGCAATGGGGAGAGGAAAGAGGTAGATACAGAGAGAGAAGTAGAGAATTCTTAAATGGCCTTAATCTTCTTTTTTCCCCCCTCTACACTCAATAACATAATAGACAAAAACAATTTCATTTATGAAAAACGTCACACACACCAAAGAATTATATGTACACATATATATAGGACGCACTGGGGAAAAAGAAAAATAGTCCAATATGCAGATTAAGAATTTGTGAACATTATCAACACTTTGGCAGCCCCCATATGCCTCTCCCTAATCCCTTTCCCTCCCCTGGAGGGTATCCACTATTACAAATTTTGTGATTCTCTCTGTGTTAAGTCTTTTACTACATGTATATGAATGCATGAATAATATATTAAATTTTCTATGTTTTGAAATTTATATAAATGGTATCAAACTATTATTATTTGATGACTTTTCATTAAACTTTACATTCTTGCTAGTCATCCATGTTGCTATGTATAACTATAGCTCATTCATTTCTCCTATTGATTTGTTATTACAAACAATTTAGTTTTGAACATTTTTCTTGAACATGTCTCTAGGGGTTAATTTAGGGGTAGAATTTCTAGAACATAGGCCATGCTCATCATCTTCAACTTTAACAGTTGATACCAAATTATTTTCTAAAATGGTTAATCATATTCCCACTACTAGTGTTACTGCTGTTCTATGCCCTTATTTAGTATAGTCTTTACCATCCTTCAGTTTTTCCCAGGCGCTGCAGTGAAATTAATATTACTATATAAAACTGTTCTCAGCTCAAAACCCTTCAAAAATTCTTTACTGTCTACTGACTAAATTATAAACCATACTTTAGATTTTCCACAATCTTTTCCAACCTATCTTACCAAACTTATATTCTTTTGGGAACCCTCTATTTTAATTAAACTGGTTTATACTTCACTGCCTCCATACTTTTACTTAAGGCATTCCAGTTTTTTCTTCCTTACCTCTGCATGTTTAAATCCTATTTCTTTAAATTTTCAATTCAAGTGCTATTTTCTCCTTACAAAGTCATCTCTGAAAGCTATTCCTGTGAATTACTACAGCACTTTATCAGTATATCGTTTTTTTGGACTTAGTGGTTTTTGCCTGTACAAAAATAATTTTCTATTAGATGCATTCTGTGTGCAATATGCTCTCCTAAGCATTTTAACTCATAATTGCTAACTTTCCTAATAATAGTGGCAAGAAAGCCAACATAACACAGCTGATTAGCTGCAGAACTGTATTTTGTTATTAGGTTTGTTTGATTTCAAAATCTGTTCTCTTTCCACTATACCACACTATCACTTTGGTTTTATTATATCATTAATACTAATCATTTAATTAAACTTATATATACTCAACTTTGCTCTACAAAGGCCTTGAGGCATCTAAGTATTAATATTTGCTAAAATATATTAATATCATTCCTTCTATCCAAAAATGATCTGAAATGGCTTAAAAAATTAGACTGTATAAAGGAGAAAACCATAATCAATGAAAAAGGAGGAAGTGAATATGCTAACCATAAATGTTAACAGGGATACATGGACTGTACATAAAATTTGACAGTCAAACCAAAACAGGAAAACGCTAAATTTAATTCAATACCAGAAAGGAAGAAGCTCACAAATACCTCAGGGTAGTAGTCAAGGATTTCCCATTAATAAGTTGAAAATGGATTTTCATATGGAATAGTGTTCTTTATAAACCAATCTTATTGCTGCATTAAGTAAAAGGTCTTTACAGCCTCTCCTGTGCCCCGTATAACAAAAACAACATGGAAGGTATTTAATTTGTTGAATGACTAAATGTATCAGTTTTCTTAGTCAACAAAAAGATAACATCCATCAAAGAGAATAAAACGATGGGAACCAGGTTCTAGAATTTGAAATAGGTATTGTAGGAATTTGTCAAAGTCAGAAAGAGATAAATCAAAGGACTGTTAAGGAGAAGTGAGAATATGACAAAAGTTACATAGCACCAGTTTCCAGATAAGAACATTAACACTGTTTTAAGAAATAATTTCCAGCAATATCTGGTGACCCAGGAATTAAACTGAGTAGAGAAAGTAGACAATACTGTGAGAGCCAATCTGCATACTGGCAAGAAGAAAACAACAGAAAATTAAGGAAGTAAGGGGAGCCTGGGGGCGGTGGCTCACGCCTGTAATCCTAGCACTGGGAGGCCAAGGCAGGCGGATTGCTCAAGGTCAGGAATTCGAAACCAGCATGAGCAACAGTGAGACCCCGTCTCTACTAAAAATAGAAAGAAATTAATTGGCCAAATTATTTCTACGTAAAAATACGTAGAAAAAATAAGCTGGGCATGGCGGCGCATGCCTGTAGTGCCAGGCACTCGGGAGGCTGAGACAGAAGGATTGCTTGAGCCCAGGAGTTTGAGGTTGCTGTGAGCTAGGCTGACGCCATGGCACTCACTCTAGCCCGGGCAACAAAGTGAGACTCTGCCTTAAAAAAAAAAAGAAGTAAGGGGAAAATATTCATGGGGTCATAACTGAGATTATTTATTTACTACAAGTTTTGGGCTGGGAGAATCAACAGACTGGAGGCCAACCTAAAGTAAAGTATAGGTTCACAGTTAAGAGGAAGACAGAGTAGGGATTGTGGTGACAAAAATAAATGCAGACTGAGAGGTAATACACTTTCTCTATATGACGAAAGTTAAGATGTGGCAGACGGGATCTTGGGAGTAGGTCACACCTCTTCCTGCATCTCGGAGTGGAGTATAAGAAGAGAAAGCATTTTTCCCTCAAATAATATATTTTGGGTAACTGATCTGTAGCAGAGGTTACCCAATTTTTTTCTGTGAAGGGACCAACAGTAAATATTTTAGGCCTTGTGGGCTATAGATAGTCTCTGTCACATATTCTCTCTTCTTTTTTTTTAAACAGTATTTTGAAAATGTAAGTACCATTTTTAGTTCATGGCCCTCACAAAAACAGACCACTGACCAGATCTGATTCACAGGCTATAGCTTGCTCTGCTGCATAGGATAAATTCTAACTTCTTAATTTCACAGAAAAGACCTTTATAACATAAACCCAATCTATTTCTCCAGTCATGTCATCCCACACTCAACCCCAAACTTAGTTGCAGAATTTTTCAGTTTCCTGAATACTCCATCTAAGTCCGTTTATAACCTGGGACCCTTTTGAACTGCAGTCTTTCTCCATTTCTCCACTTATATAGTTATTCATCACTCAAAATCCAGCCCAAATGTCACTTTTCTTGTATACCCATCACAATTTACCCAAGTAGCGATCTATTATCTTTACTATTCAAAACTTTTTTATTGTTCATGTCTCCCTTAAAGTCTTCATTGTGCTGAATCATAATCACTTTACAGGTCTACTTCTGAGTGTCTAAAGGAAGAAAGGTCTTATCCATCTTGGTAGTCTCACTCCCTCATACCGGCATAGCACACAGCATATGCTCAATAGTCATCAATAACTGAACTGTTTCACACAGTATGAGTATACTTCATACTTTTTAATATAAATATCTGTTGATAATGACTAAGATGATATCCTAAAACTGTTACATATAATCATAATTGGAGTCTATTGCTTGCTTTTTTTAAAAAAAAGAAAAATTTCATTTAATTTCACTGTGATTTTAAAAGAATTTTCTACTTTACATGCCTGGTTGTGTTCATGAGCTGTACAATTATCTGTTCCATTATATTCTGTAAGCTGTTCTCTTCTTTTTTCTCTAATAAGAATTTTATGAACATCATCTTCCAGTCTATTGAAGAATCCTCCATCATGTGACAAAGTCTGAGAAGAACTCAATTCCTGTCAAAAATGAATTATAATTTACTATCATTCAACACAAAAGCGTATGCATTTAATAAACCTAGTCAGCCACTAGAATGATAAAAAAATGAAAGAAAAATGATAGCTAAGACACAATCAACCACTCAACCCTTCTCTTACCTACAGAAGATAACAGTACAGATACATTTGCAAATATTCTTTTACTTCTTTGTATTTTTTAAATTAGGTATGGCTTGATTTAAAAATTTTTGTTATTGATATACTATACAATTCACCCAAACAAGTCAATCATTTTGTAATATACTCAGAGTTGTATGACCATCACTACAATCAACCTTATAATATTTCCATCGCCCCAAAAAGAAACTCTATACCCATCAGCAGTCACTTCTCATTTCCTCCTAATATTTCTCCTAGCCCCAGGCAACAATAATCTATTTTCTGTCTCTATAGATTTTCCTATTTTGGACATTTCATATACATGGAATCATTCAATGTAGACTTTCACTTGGCTTCTCTGACTTAGCAAAGTATTTTCAAGGTTCATCCATGTTCTCGCATATATCAGTACTTTATTTCCTTTTATTGCCAAATAATATCCTAGTCTACATTTTCTGTCTCCATTCATTGGTTAATGGACATTAGAGTTGTTGTTACTTTTTGGCTAATATGAAAAATGCTGCTGTGAACAGCATTCATGCACAAGATTTTGGATGCATAAACAGAAGCAAAAACAAAGACCACATGATTCTTTCAATAGATGCAGAAAAAGCTTTTGACAAAATTCAACACCCTTTCATGATACGAACACTCAATAAAATAGGCATAGAAGGGACATACCTAAAAATGATACAAGCCATATATGACAGACCCATAGCCAACATCATACTGAATGGGGAAAAATTGAAAGCATTCCCACTTAGAACTGGAACCAGACAAGGCTGCCCACTATCTCCACTTCTATTCAACATAGTGCTGGAAGTCCTGGCTACAGCAATCAGACAGGAAAGTGGAATCAAAGGTATCCAAATAGGGGCAGAAGAGAGCAAACTTTCACTCTTTGCTGATGATATGATATTTAGAAAATCCTAAAGATTCAACCAAGAAACTCCTAGAACTGATAAATGATTTTAGTAAAGTCTCAGGATACAAAATCAAAACACAGAAATCAGAGGCATTCATATACGCCAACAACAATCAAATTGAGAACCAAATCAAAGTCTCAATTCCCTTCACAATAGCAACAAAGAAATTAAAGTACCTAGGAATATACTTAACCAAGGAGGTAAAAGACCTCTACAGGGAGAACTATGAAACACTAAGGAAGGAAATAGCAGAGGATGTAAACAGATGGAAATCCATTCCGTGCTCGTGGATCGGCAGACTCAACATCATTAAAATGTCTATACTACCCAAACTAATCTACAGATTCAATGCAATACCTATTAAAATCCCATCAACATTCTTCACGGATATAGAAAAAATAATTTTACGCTTCGTATGGAACCAAAGAAGACCTCGAATATCAAAAGCAATTCTAGGCAACAAAAACAAAATGGGAGGCATTAATATGCCAGATATCAAACTA